>JANHFO010005446.1:3909-20978 GCA_032468095.1 Pareas carinatus
GGTGGGCGATCTACCGTGTTTCCCAGAAAATAAGGCATCCCCCGAAAATAATATTTTCAGGGAGGTCTTATTTTCGGGGGATGCCTTATATTCCTCCGAGGGGCAAAAATGTAGGTAGGTCTTATTTTCGGAGAAACACGGTATTATTATCAAGGACAGCTAAAAAAGACCTATTTTCATAATTATTTTGCATGTGGGGGCATCTCTATTAAACTTATTCAGACTTGCTTATTCTTTGGTGTTCTGTAGAAAAATACTGTGGGAGGTAATAAATTATTAAACTGAAACATTTATATGTTAAAAGCATTTTATAGCATATTGGAAAAATGTATACCAACGTCTGGGCATTACTGTTATAATGAAAACAAAAATCATTTGGTATGGTTTCATAACTCTTGTTAACCAAAGGGCTAGTAAGCATTCAAAAAATAGCTTCCACTTTTTATAGAACTTTTTGATATAGCAAGTAATTTGAATAAAATCTATAATCCTTAGTCTACCTACATATTTTAACACTGTTAATCTAGTATTAGCTGGCAATGCAAATGCTATTTTAGAAAGGCAAAAAAATGAATTAGAGTTCTTGAGTAATTTTAGCAGTTTAAAGAATACTTCTTTAAAATAATTTATAAAATTTATTGGGTGCCCATCTTACCACAAGGTAACTTGTAACTTATACTAACTTGCATCTGTGTATATCACAATAAATGACATATCATGTATGAATATTTATTGCATTTGCATAATTGTGCTTAAGTACTAATTTGTTGTATAAGAATATTGACTGATTGATTGATGGACTAATTATATGCCACCAAGTTTGTTATTGTCATTTAGTGGCCACATAGATACATTCTCCAGGATGGTATTTCTGCAGCTTCATCTTTTAGTCTCCAGTAGTGAAATCATCACCATTATAGTGAAGTTTACACATTTTGCTGCAGGACATCCTCTTCTTCTCTTTCCGTCCATCCTTCCTAAAATTCTGCTTCCAATTATGTTGATAATCTGTTTTCGTTTTCTTATTGACTTCCTGTTTAACAATGGCAAAGTATCTTCTTCATTTTCAGTTTAAGAAGTGGTTTAATCTTTGATCAGGTATGATTATTTTAACAGTGTTATATGCTGCTCCACTTACGACTGCGTTTTTTATACCCTAATGCAGTAATAAGATTTTAAAAATACACAAAACCCCTAATCAAAACAATCTAGGCAGCAATGAACAATTAAACTCTATAAGTATTCCCTTTGCAGGATGGATCAATATTAAACACATCCGATTCCCCCTCCCAAGTCTTAATAATTTTTCAGAAGTACAAGAACATTAGGTCTGATTTGACCTCTAGGAGAATGCTCTTACAGTGAAGGGATGCAGATGCTGAGAAGGGCCTATGCTGCAGATACTAAAGGTGATACTCTCTAGGGATAGAGGTCCAAATAAACTCTTACTTTCTAGATTCTAACAAACAAGCAAAAACTACTGAGAGTAAGTAGTCCAGAAGATACCCAGGTCCTAAGCCATGTAGGCCTTTAATGGTGACAAAGATTATATTTATTTTTATATTTTTATACCGCCCTTCTCCCTGAAGGGACCCAGCACGGTGTACAGCCATTTTAAAAACAACAAGAACCACAAAATACAAAAGACAAGACAACACCATATTTTAAACAATTTAAATATAATAGATTTATGTGGTCAAAAATTTAAAAACCAGAATATATAACCAATTTAAACTGGATCTAAAAGTCTCTTCAATTACACTCAGAAACAAACAGCTAACAGTGTTATTTTGAGTAGCACCCATAACTCCTGGTGTCACTACATTATGGACCAGTTAAAGCTTCCAGGTGGTTTTCAGGAGCTGCCCGATATAAAACTCACTGTAACAGTCTAAGTGAGACATGACCAGGGTATAAGTAACACTGTGCAGAGTGTGTCACCCTCCATAGAATGTCACAATGGAGTCAAAAGATGAAGTTGTGGAAAAATCACTCACCACCTGCTCTTGATTACTGTTATTTATTAACTGAAAATTAAACAGTAAAAAGCATATTGACAATTAATAAATATCCATTTGCTTTTTAGCATTCCTTTCTCATTTTAAAGCAACAATGAGCAACAACTCCATTTGGATGCCCTATTCACATGATTATACCTGTCCAGCACATCTTGTTCTTTCCCTCTAGAGAGGCTGAATCATATATACATTCAGTGCTAAATTCAACATGTTTGCAGTTTCTAAATATCCATCTCTATAAAACTATCAGCAGTATTGTGAGTCAACTTCACACCGGATACATTTGCCTTGCTTGGTAAACTAAAATGTCGCTAAGTATCAGTTATAATTTTCTTATAGGCTTAAACTCAGAAATTCTGGAGACAAAAAAACCCAAAACATTCCAATGTTATACAGAGATAAATAGATAAAGAATTAATAATATTGTCTGCCATAATATTCCAACATAGGCTGATATTAAAGTTCCAATGGGCCATTTTCAGTTCAATTTTCAGATTACAATCTTCTTGAGCAGCCCAATATTTCTTATTTAAATTCAGCATTATCTGCTGTTCCTCTTAATTTTGTATCCAGAGGACTCTATCTGGTATGATTCTTGTTTAAAAATATTTCTTTATTTTGCCTTCTTCAATTTCTGTAGTATAAAATTTATTTCATTATTAAATAAAAATAAAATTAAAATTGTAATTCTGTAACAATCTAATATTAAGTGATCACTTCAAGGTTGAACAACCTCTCATGGTCCTGTTTTTTCTTTTGTTGCTTTTTGAAGGCTGCATTGTTCAACAATCTACTTTATTTGTTGAAATCTATATAGCAAACATATATATACTATAGCATAATAAGCATAAGATTAATTTTAAATAAGGCTTATGTAATCTTCCAAAAGATGTGATAGTGAATATTGGAAAAAACACTTTTATTTTACAATATTTTGACAGTGTCCCTTTAAATCACTAATTCAATATCATGGCATATATTTAATAGAAATAATGTAAGAACTTACCCCAAAAATTGATAAAAAGTTTTTTTGCACAAGAATTCAAGATTTCATCAATAGGAGCTAGGTGCAAAAAAATAGCAACTCAGTAAAGAGAGAATTGCAGAAGACATCTATACTCAAAATGCAAAAAAAGAAGCTAATACAGAAATATGTCATTTTTCTTAAGTGTTCAAATTTTAACTTTTTGCATACATTGAAAAAAACAATTTGTTATTCATGTTTTAGGCACGCTCATCTATTTTATTTATTTTATGAGTCTAGATCCTTATTTTCAATATAAAATAACCCTATGCTACTCACAAAACACACACATACTTAAATAAAACGGAGACTAAAAATAAACACAATAAAAACAGTGATTGCATTTTTAACAGACCCTGAGAGTTACAGTGAAGAATTCATTAAACAGTGATAAAAAAATTTAAATAAACAATTTGCAATAATTTATTTAAATATTAAATAAAAATCTGAAAAAATAAGGCTCCACCAAGCACCAAAAAAGTAGTTTTCAACTTACAACAGTTTGTTTAGTGACCATTTGATGTTACAACACTGAAAAAAGTGACTTATGAGCATTTTTCATATTTATAACGGTTGCGGGACCTCCACGACCATGTAATTTACATTTGGATGCTTGGATACTGGTTCATATTTATGATGGTTGAAACATCCTGGAGTCATGTGATAACCTTTTGCAACCGCATGACAAACAAGAACAATGGGGAAGTCAGATTCTTTTAACAATCATGTTAGTAATTTAACTGCAGTGACTCTTAAAAGTCATAAAATGGGGCAAAACTCACTTAACAAATGTTTCACTTAGCAAGATAAATTTTGGGCTCAGTTGTGATCGTAAGTCGAGGACTACATGTATCAGTTTGTATCAGGCAACTCACTTTGGGCAGAATCTCTGAGGGAAATCATTATGCAAGCCTTCTCTCCTCCCCTTGAAATGTGTAGCAAACTTTTTTTTAACACAAGGAAAGTGCAACAAATAAATTAAGAGAGCCAGATCAATTCCAGGGAAGACTAGTTATAAGATAGAATACTGTATGAGAACAGAACATCATTGGTGGTCACCTACATCTCATAGCTCAATTCATTTAAACGTATTATTAATAAGCTACAACCCATATTGGACAATGACGTTGCACTTTTTCAGGCACTGGGTGGCAGGTCTGTACTTGCATGCAGACAACCATCCAACCTGAAGCTGGTTTTCACAGGTAATCAGAAACGGGGAAAATAATACTGATGACGTAACCAGGCCCTGCACACCCTGCAGATGCCTACTTACTCCCTCATTTATAGTAACAGTATCATCACAAGTCTCAATAACTTCACACACAAGATTAGTGGTGCTTTCACACCCTCTTCCTCCATCTGCCAGCAATGCCCTTCTGAGTGCCACATTGGACAATTTGCACAAAATAATTCATGGACATAGATTTGACACCAGACTCAAAGGAAAGTAGTATCAGCATTCAACCTGTGCGGCCAGATTTTAATCTTCATTACAGATTTTAGAGCAACTTTCTGAAACAAACAAAAGTCCACAGCACAACTGAATGAGGAACTGCAGAAATCACCTACATTAAAAGGTTTCAGGGTATCTCAAAGGTCCCAATGTAATGCAACTCGCTACATTATTATTGATAGAGCATGGTAGAGAATCTGTCCTACGTATTCATCTCCATAACCGCCCCGTCTCCCTCCTCTTCCCTCCCAAGTCTAATTTAAATCATATATTATCACTCCATCTGATGAAGTGAGTCGCGGTTCACAAAACCAAACGCCTTTTCTAGAAAAAAGGCCCTCCAAGACTCCGGATCTCGGGCTACCCTGCAGACTTTAACGCGATTCTCTTCGTCGTGGGATTTCAAGGCACGGCGAGCATGATGGATCCTGGCCCTTGGCGACCCGCTGAAAGTGGGGAAGAAAACTCTACCTAACCCCAGTATTTGCATTGGCACCGAGCAGCGCCGCGGAGGGTCGATCGGGGAAGCCCGCCGGCGCCTCCCGTGACATTCGCTCGCTCCGAGGAAGGACTCCTATACGCCGGCGCCGGCACGCGCTCGAGGCGGCTCTGCCCGAAGCGAGCGACCGGAGGGGGGCAAGCGGGGAAAACCGACTGAGGACGGGCACCCGGCGAGCAGCGGGAGGTTACGCAAGCCTCGCCCGGTTTTTTTTGGGGGGGGCAACCCTAATCTTTCGGACCTATAAGCCACGGCAGGAAGGTCGGCGGATGTCGGCGGGGGAGCCATGGTGCTTGTGCAACAGCTGGGGGCGAAGATCTGAGCTCTCGTCGGCACCGAAGCAGCGCGTCGCAGGTTTCCCTCCCGCCAAATTCCAACCGCTTCCAAAGTCTTCGACACCCCCCCCCCCGCCCCGCGCCTTTCTAAGCGCGCGTGCCCGGGAAAGGGTCACCCGACGCTTTCTCTCCTCGGACTTTGCTCACTCGCTTCTCTCCTCGCCTCCCCCCCCCCCCGCTCTCCCTTCCTTCCTCTTCCCGCTCGCGCTCGCTGGTTTCAGTCGCGTCGGATCAGCTTCGCGCTCTCAATTGAGTCGCGTCGGCCGTCGCGCCCGCTTTTACCTCAGAGGCTTTCCGGGCTTCGCCTCGACTTCGCGTCGCCCAGAGGGAAATCGCCCTAACGCCTCAAGTTACCGGAGCCACTGGTACTTGTTAGCATTACCAAACTAATCCCCGCCAGGGGGACGCTAACCCTGCGGTGGCTCTTGGTGGGCGGGTTGTGACTATAGAGTGCGCCGGAGTCCAGTGCTAGAGTTGGCTACCGCCTGTAACAATAGAGTTTCTTTTTCCTTGGTCTAGAGTAACCACAACCAGGAATCAGAGAGTTGCACGCCCGTGGACGCTAGAGTGGCAAAGCCTTTCGAATCTGCATTTGTCTATAGCTTTCTGTACCTTTTTATTGCAAGCAAAGTATCACTAAGTCGGGGGGAGGGGAAGCATACATAGGATCGTATCCTGATGCTACCTAATTGTACTCAGAAGCGACTTCAAATAAGCAACTTTAGGGTGGCGATTTTGGCCCATGTCTCACAAGCAGAGTATTCGGTAAAATAACTTTTTTATATACAGGCGCAGCGACCAAGCGAAAAATGTAAACAGTTCAAGCACAGGTGTGCATTTAAAACAGCCTGACCGATTCTAACGCCAGACTTTACATTCGAATTTAAAGTCGAGAGCTGATTAGTACACACCTTCCTCTTCTGCAGAGGGAGGAAGTGAAAGGAAAAAAAGTTCGGACCTGAAAATGTTCTTTTCGTCCTGAATTCTGAGGGTTTTTTCCCCCCACAAGAAATTACTGAAGGGAGGAGGCTTATGGGTTGGACATACATTTGAAATGTTGAGAATTTGTGCACGCTCGCAAAATGATTTGCCTGTTCACCAATTAGCCTTTGTGGTGGGTGTGGCTAGTAAAAATTTCCCATTTCCCAGAAGGCAAAGAGTAGCAAAACCTCAGCTTACAGGATGTTAGAAATAGAGCCTCATCGTGGTAAGATGATAATGAAATGAGTATTGGGCAAGGTCATGAAGGACTAGAATGGACCTCTGGTGAGATTGCTCACTACCTCCTCCTACGGTATTAACCAAAGTTATCTTTGCATTTCTTCTCAGCAGTCACTATTTTTATATCTATGGTATTCATTTGGGCTTTAGCTGCCTTCTTGAAAATATTTTAGAAACTGCACAGTACATGATACAATTAAAAATCACTCTTACATGTACTGTCCTGTCCTTGCCTGATGTTTCATGAACACCACATTGCTTTATGATAGAACATCTCTGAAGCACATTGCCCCCAAAGTAGTTTCAGTAGCTCATTCAATGGTAGTGTACTTGTTTATTCATTGCCAGTAGTGATAGAAATCTTAATGCCCTTTGTAGACATGAGTGCTGTAGTTGAGATACAGGCTGCAGAAATTCAGTATGCCACTAGATAACAAATTCTTGATTCCTTTCCTGTGATTCTCTGACCTTCAGGCTGAGTGATAGAAATTTCTGCTTTTCTTCTGAGCTCTTAATGTGTGCCAGAGGTCTTGCTCTGCAGGAGTGTAAAACAACTTGTTCAGTTGCTAAGTTGTGTCCGACTCTACGACCTCATGGACCATACCCCACCAGCCTCTCTGTTCAACCTCCCGCAGCCTGCCCAAACTCATGTCTGTTGCATCCGTGACACAATCTATCCATCCGATTCTCTGCTGTCCCCTTCTCCTTGGGCCTCCCATCTTTCCCAGCATTAGTCTTTTCTAATGAGTCTTCTCATTAGGTAGCCAACTAATAGCACAAATGACAGCAAGTATTAGTATATCTTTGTACTTATTAAGTAGAAGACTCAGAATACAAATCTGGTTACCTTTAGGGTAGTTTAGGACAGTTTTTTTCCCCTCAGGGACTACTTAGTTTGATGCAAAGTAAACTTTCTAAGTTAGCCTTTATTAGTTTTTTTTAATTGGGGGTTTGTTCTGCTGCTTTAATTTTTTTAAATAATGTCATAGTAATTCACTTCAGGAACTTTGCTGAAAATCAACTCAATGTTTCAAATAATTCTATAATGATTGGAATTAGACTAGGATCAGTGAGAGGCAAACAACATTCAATCCCAGAAACTCACTAGATTATTTGGCCAACCATCTCATGATTCAATTTACTTTATAGAGGTGTGCACAACTAATTGGACAAAGGAATATTATATGTGCAGTCTTTACCAACTGAAGTTAAAGTTGGATGTACATCTAAGGAACAAAATAATATCCAACAGGCTTTGAAGAAAACATTGGGATAAAATGTTAATGATATAATAAAAACAGACAGGCATCATTATTTATTAACACAAGACAAGAAAGACACAATCAATGCATCAATGGAACACTGTCCAGCCAGATGTTAAAATATTTGAAAAAGTATATCTAAAACCTAATTTCAAATAAATAAAAAAGACTTTTTACATAATTACACAGTTGTGATTTGAATCTGACAATGGTAAACGTATTGACATCAACAAAACCAAAAAATGATTAAAGACAATGATCTATTGTTGTTTTTACAATCATATCTCCATCACAGTTAAGCTTGGCCCATCACTGCTAAACTGCACAATAAAAAAAATGAAAAGCAAGTGTTTAACTAAAACAGCCTATCTTTGAGAAAAATGTGAAAGATGGTTTTGTGTTCAGGATTTTAAGTTCATTCTCAGGAATAAGTGTTCTTATTGCTTCATATCAATATGTTTTAGTAATTGACTAATGTGAATTCAGAGGGTTTTTTGTTAATGAAACTGCATTCAAGGGATATTCCTTCTTGAAGAATCTACAAAGGCAATTCTACTTCTAGCACCCCCTAAACCTCTGAAAAGCAAAATGTGAAAGAAACATGTTATGAGAATTGCAGAGGGTATACACAGATCTTCCCAATTTCTACTGTTGTTGGAACTGAATCTTGAGCTTATGAAAACAGCAGTCCTTCCATTTGCAGAAGGAATACTTCGATCCAAGCCATTATATTTAAATTAAGTATAACCTGAGCTAATAAGGAAATCCAAAAAGCCAAGGCTGAAAATGCTGGCTCTCACCTCTTTGGATAGATGAAAAAGTATTACCATACAATGATTATGGGGAATGGGGAAAAAAGGATAAGCTAACTCCAGAACCTATAGAGAACTACATCCTTAGTGTTCCATGTGAAATCTGTAATGTCTGATGGAGAACACAGAATAGCATACCCAAAGCCACACTGAGTAAATCAGTGTCAGAACCCCCATAAAGAGGGCCCTGATTCTACAATCATTCCTTTGGAATCTCAGCCATTTGTATAAATTATTGGAAGGCAAATATGTGTGGCACTGAAGAGGTCTCAGAGCTAAAGAAGAACATTGAAATCCTCGGTGTATTAATTATCTTTGGAGAAAGTATATTAAAATCTCACATTAACAGGGAAGAAATAAAATATTTAACAATTAAATCAAGGAGAAAAATGATATATTTGAAGTTAATGTTGAAAACAAATCTTGAAATATTTCAGATTAGAAGATCTGTAATTTTATTTTCAAATGGTTTTCTATACTGCACATAGTAAATCTACCATATTATATTTAAGAAGAATCTATAAACATAAGTGTAGAAAATGCTACCACAACCATGGATAGAGAACTATGCTCTGGTTTCATTCAGTAGGACATTAATAGTGTATTTGTTATAAAAATTGAGACCTCCTAAGAGCCACATTGGAGTGAATAAATAAAGGCTGGAGTACAGAGAACATTTATATGCTGAAGGCCTTCTGTTCCCATGCGGAGTGCCAGCAATTGCTTTAGGTGTGTTGGTTTTCCAAACTATTGCAAATTACATGTTAAAACAACTTCAGCATGGAGTGCATTTCAATTTACATAGCAGCACCACACTGTGGAAATACTGATAATGCAAAATATTCAAACCGTCTCCATTAAGAACCAGTAGTTAATATTTCAACGATTTGAAGTAATGAACCTCCCTCCACCCTGTACTATTTTTGTCATAATTCAAGATATATTGAACAACATATGTATAAGAAGGTAATTGTGAATATTTTGTTAATATATTTAAAAGTTTTCTGTCTAAATATCTATACGTCAAGCCATTAAAAAACAAGCTTTTGAAAGTTTGTACAGAAAGGTTTTCAAGTATACATTTGGAATTTCTCTTAAGGAATAAGTTGCCAGAGCTACACTTAATATAGCTGCTGTAGCTGAGGATTTAACCCAGTTTTTTATTTATATCTCTTTTTAAAAATGTCTAAAAACACTAATTTTGTTACAGGGAGGGTAAACAGACATTATTAAAATATTCTAAGTATTTACACAACAGGCCACAAATGGCCCAAGGAGGTTTGTCATCATTTCTAGTATCTGCTTTCTGTGTTATGTTAACAAACTTCTTAAGGAGAAACAAGGAGAAGACTCTAAAGTGTAATCAGAAAAAGTGGTCTAAATAGAAATATTGTTTTTCCTACCAGCTTATTGGAGATGGGGTTGCAGACCATTTTCAAACAATGGCTATTCCAGCACATTTTAAGGCATCTCTTGTCATCAATTGTTTGAAATCTGAAACTGATCAGCTATTTTGAATGGGATAATCACAACTTGCCAATCTTTCAAAAGAATTGGGCTGTTTCTGATTCAAAGACATCCTGCAAAAATCCATGATTTGCAGTACAGTAATGAATCCCACCCAGAAAGTAGCACATCAAAGTAATTGTAGGAATTTTCTTTTAAATGACTTAGTTACTGTGCACAATCAAGGAACAAAATATGTCTAAGATTATGAATTGAGTGGTTCTGGTCAACAAGTTTTTGCTTATAAAAACCATTTTAGTAGGCTATATAAATTATATTCAACATTCCAAAGTCACAGAATTGCTTCTTGCTTTTTAAAATGCTTGTAATGCTGATGAATGTCAGCCTCTTTATAAACATGTGCACTGAAAACGTAAGTTTCTACATGCTACGTCATACCTGACCAGCAACAAAATAAGAGAAACCTAATAGTCTAACTGCATTCCTCACATTAATTGCCTAACCATAATTTATTTAAGGACTTTGTTAAATTTTAAATTTTTCGAATCAGTTTTCTAAATAAATGAATTATTCATACTAATATTTACATATTTAAAATAGAGGCAAATTCTTTTTAAATTCATGAGATAAGACATATGACTAAGTGATGTTTCTGTTGAATATTGAGTGTGGTCATGGCACAATTTTAAGTAAACGTGATCCCTATCAACACATTACTACAGAATTAAGCTAACAGTTTTAAATACACTGTTTACAGAGGGTATACATAGGACTTACGTAACCAGGTTCTTACATATTTGTATTTTGACTAAATAAATCATCCCTCATAGAATTCTAAATCAGTGTTAGAAAAAGTACAAATATATACAATAATTGAAAATGTTAACACTACAATAAAGGCCCTATTAAATGGTGTTTGTTTTTCATGAGGGCCTATTTTTCACTGCCGGTAAAGCTATCAATACAAATGTAGATCCCTGGTTGCCATCATCTTTTGTCTTTTGATCAGTCCAGCTTGCTATCAGTCCAGTAAGATGGAGGGAAAAGGAGCCAAACAGCATTGTCCAGCTTCACAATTATCATCACTATTTTTTCTGTCAGCTTCTTTTGTTTCCACAATCATTCCTGGCCCTTGCTCAGTTTGTAAAATAGTCTCAGATCCACATTTGCAAAATTACATGTTGTATGCTACATATATGGGATCCAGTTGGTCAGCCAAGAAACTATCACGGAGATGCATTCGCTGCTTCTCTCCTCTGGAATTGATGGGTATCACCCCAGGATCAACCACCACCACAACTCCTACAATCAGATAATGTTCTTCCAGAACCACATTGGTAACCAGAGGAACTAAATCAAGAGCTTCCTGCTCACAGCCACACAATTCCACAACCACTACAAGTAAATTGGTCCATGTGAATACAGCACTGAAAGAAAAATAAGAAAGTCAGAGTTTATTACACACACTTAGAGGAATGAGTCTGCAGATTACTATTTCATAAGACTATGCTAATATGTGTAAATACCTCAATTTTAAACTGAAAGATCCTCCTGTTCAAAAAAGCCTTTAAGTTAATGTTTTATGCATTCTAAAATGACTACTTGGAACAGATCTAGTACAGTAAACTCACTTTAAATATATAAATCACTTCAGGCATTCTAGTTTTAGTTTATAATAAATACTTAATAAATAAACTGAATTACACATCTGATAAAGTATAATGCAAAATTTTAAGGTATAGTTATATAACCTATAAAATGGCACTGAATAGTTTGTTACTATTCTCATATCAATAATGAAATGAAAGCTGGGGCTATCATCCGAAGCTATGAACAAATATGCTCAATTTAATATTTTCTCAAAACACAGATATGATTGCCTGAGATCCAGTTTGCTCTAAACTTGCAACTTGTAATTTTGTTTTTCTGTTGCTGCATTCTTGCTGAGTAATTTAGCATTTCCCCAAAAGGAATATATTGCATAAAACTGTACCATTCTGCAATGCTCCTGTGCATCCGAGAAATTGAAGTTTCTATATCAATTGGATGATAACGCAATCCACGTAATTCCAGAGTTTCGTCCAGTGCTCCAACGACATACAATGCATCATGGCGTTCTATGAAGCATATTGTACATTAATACATAGATGGAAAAAGATTCTTTAGAAGAGAATAAATATTAAATTGTCCAAATTATTTAAAAACATATGGGGGATTGATTTTCAGATTATAGGTAGTCCTCAATTTACAACTACTTGTTTAGTGACCTTTTGAAGTTGCAACAGCACTGAAAAAAGTGACTTATAACCGTTTTTCACATTTACACCCATTGCAGTATCTCCATAGTCATGTGACACTAGGCAACTGGTTCAAATTTATAATGACTGTAATGCCCTGGGATCATCTGATAACCTTTTACGACCTTACAAGTAAAGTCAATGAGGAAGCCAGATTCAGCTAACAACTGTGTTACTTACAGGTCCTCCAAAAATTGTGTGCTGAGTGGTGGGGCAATCTTTTTTTCCTGCCGACAAACAGCTGATTTTGCCACCAAAGTTGATTCTTGCAACTAGGAATGACCCAGGACGACCCTCAGATGATCGTGTACCTACCTGGGAAGAATCTCGACAGTTGCAATTTCGGTAGGATCAGCTGGAGTGCCAGAGTTCTATCTTTTTCTTTCAGCTATTTATTTTAAGTGTGCCTTGGTTTTAACTGCATATTTTGAAGTCTCTTTTTTTTAATTTGATTTTTATCTTAACCAATCAACTGATTAAACTGGTTGACTTATTCTAACCCCTTGCTGGATTTTAATGTGGGTTTTTTGTGTCTTATTTTGGAGTTGCAAATCACTTTCCCTGTATGGAAGTCAACAGCAATTTCCTGGGTACTGAAAGTGGTCTGATTTAGTTTACACCTACATGAGATTTTCACTACAAGGATTTTGCATTCTATTAATTAAATTTAAAACTCTGGTCTTGTTTTTTTTAACCTCTGATGTGAAAAACCTTTGATTTTTATTGTGAGAAATATTATCTCAACATTTTCTGTGGTTATTCTGTTATGGTACATCTATTTCCCCTGTCTTTGAGAAGAACTGTTTATGCATGGTTGTGGACATTCAGTTACAGGAGAGGTTTGGACTATATTTAAAATGCAAACAATGCATTCATTTAAGGACAAAGGAAGTCTTTGAGGGGGGAATGCTTTTTAACTTTCAAGCTCAAATTGAAAACTTGGATAAAAGGTTTGATAAAATAGCAACAGTTTTAAATTAACCCAAAGGTGAGACTCAGATAAAGGTAACAACAGTTAAACCAAACTTACAGTCAGATAGATTGAAATCTAATTTGTTGCTGGCATAGTTGAAGGAGGAGGAGTCAGATTTGAAAACTGTTGGAGAAGACTGAAAGGCCATGAATTCTAAAGACTTAAAAATGACAGAATTGATGAGTGATGGATTGGACTTTCTTAAGAAGATTGACGGAAACTGAGGAATGGACTTATCATATCCAGTCAGAAAATAATTGTCAAGAGATGCCGTGTTCCAATTTGTAGAAGGATCTCTTGAACAACAAATGCTGCGGAGATATGATATGATTTGGGGGAATGAGATCCAATTGTTGGGAAAGACTTCAGTTAAAATTTTAAGGAAAATCTTTATCATCAAGAATCAAACAAGGATATTTGATCCTGGATGGATCAGAAATAACGATTGTGGTGGCTTATGCTAGATCGGAAGCCAATGTGACCTTTCTACAAGTGAAGTACAATAATCGATTGTTCACAGAGAGCTTTGAATTTTAACTTTGTTTTGTTGTTGACTTTACCTGTTAACTATGTTTTTAAAAAAATATATATAGTAGATAGATGCTAGGTCAAATTGATTGGGTAAACAGTTATAGAAGTTTATAAACTGTGGGTCTGTTTTGCAAGGGGGGAGCAAATCAGTCTTGAAACATATTTATCCTTATTCTATTAGGGGAGACTATGTATATATTTATATATATTTCTTTTTATGCACATTTTTATATCTTGTTTAATTTTGATTTGTTCTTGTATTTTCCCCTCCTTTTGGGGAGTTTGGATTTTAATGTTGTCAATAAAATAAAAAATTTTGTGGAAAAAAATACTAACCATGTTACTAACTTAATAAGTGCAATGATTCACTTAACAACTATGGCAAGAAAGGTCATAAAATAGGGCAAAACTCATAATGCAACTGTCTCTTAGCAACAGAAGCTTTGCGCTCAATTGTGGTCGTACGTCGAGGACTACCTGTATAGCAATTCTCCTATACATTCCAACAGCAACCATGATACTAGTAAAGAAATTCCCACTAGCTACTCCTGAATCTAAAAAAGTACTCAAGGTACATGCAAATATATATTCATGTTGGCTTGTGAGAAACTGTTCTAGCAGCTTTTCTTGTAACATTAACTTTATGTTCATGTCACCAGAAAGGAAGAGTAGCTTGTCCTACCTCCACTGGCGGCTGTGAGTTCAGTCCGTCGTACGAAGCCAAGGTATCCTGTTCGTGCCCAGAGAGTTTGAGCAGCATCACCAAAGCTCAGGCGGGTATTGAAATGATCTGCTTGGAGGGTTTCATTATCATAGATGGTATAGTATCCACTAGCAGTGTGAGGACTATTCACCCAGATCTATGAAGGTGATAAAACACAAATCTTCTATTTCTTACTTTTTTATTTTGTCTCTTTTGTAACTGTCATAATCCAACCACAGAATGAATGAATAATGTATGTATATATTAATATAACCATAACTAAAATAAAATGTTATATAAACATTATATATCACCATATAAATTATCTGTACTTTAAATGTTCTAAATAGGATAGAACAGGCCTTAGAAGCAGTGTTCATTGAGAAGGAATGTATTTTTCTTTAAGATTCAAAAGATTTTGGTAATAATGAAATAGTAAAATAACCACACTGTAGAATCCTTGGAGCTTTCTGAGCTTGGTTGTTTCCTTGCAGACATTTCATTACCCAACTAGGTAACATCACCAGTGAGCTATATTCTCCTCTATTGAACATTACTATACATATTGGACACATATTGGGAGCATAAAAATGGTTGGATTAAATACACTTTTGTAAAGTAGTAATAGCAGCACATACCTCTCCAAGGTGTGAATCACCAACAGGTCCTTTAGTCTCAGGATTAACAATTATCACTTTGACTCCAGGCAATATCTAAGAAAAAGGGGTGGGTGAGATATTGGCATCTGTATTATACTAAGTAAACACTTTAAACAAACTTGTCTTTTCAACTTCTTGTGGATGTGACGTATGTTGGTAAACACAATACAATAATTTTTGTATTTTATAGCATAAAACATTTTCATCTTTGGCATCTCTGTGGCTAGGATTCAGTTTAGCTCTAACAATTCTTCCAATTCCTCTATTTCCATCAGAGCAATCTAGATCTAACCGGAGTTATATTCTTAATTATTTTAGCATTATTGGCCATCTCAACTCCACCTATTGTCTCAACAAGGTCAGACACAGGGAAACACTAATTCAGATACAGTATTTCAAACCTATTACTTAACAAAAGTAAAAACTAGTATTTTAAATGGACATTAGGAAAGAACCTTATAATATATCTGCAGAATGGAGGGTGTTTTTTGTCTGATATAGGAGTTTCTTTAGTAGTTACCCACCCCAAATCACATACTGATTGAATTCTAGTGTTTCTTGACTTTGGTTTGCATGCAAATAATTCACAAACTGACGTATTATTACCTTGCCTGACTCGGAGAGTAAGAGACTCTGTGGAGCACCCCTTTCAACTAGCCGCACTCTGGAGATAGATTAAAAAAATTAACACAATCACATACGTGCGCTTTAAGAACCTTTATTACAAGATACGTAAATTACTCATTAATATTCTAAACAAATTTACAATGCATTTAACACTAAAAGAAAAGGTTTTTTCTCTAGTTTTTAAATATTCATGCTACCACAGGACAATCCAGTTTGTTTATTTAATTTTTATTCCACCTTTCTTATTGTTTATAAATAGCCCAAGGTGGCAAATATACCTAATACTCCTTTGGCCTCCTATTTTCCCCACAACAAAAAATGCTGCAAAGTGGGTTGGGTTGAGAGAAGGGAACTGGTCCGAAGTTCAAATCAACCACTATTTCTGAACAATTGCTTTTATCTTAGTGGAAATTATTTTTGTTACCTGATTTGCTCAAACCACCCACAACTAATTTACATTCAATGGCATTTAACTTTGAAGTTCTTAGTAATGTTCAGTCATGACTCAAGAAATTAAAAATCCAAGGATGATTATTCCAAATAGCATTGACAAAATCAGTCTCTCCATTTGCTTGGCTGATAGTTGAATATTAGTAAGATAATGGCAGATTTAGTTGAAGAATATTTTCCCTAGGTCAGTGATGGCAAACTTATGGCACACATGCCACAGCCGGAACATAGAGCCATCTATGCCGACACGCACGTCTTCGCTTTGGAAAGCTTTTTTTAAAATCCTCAACAGCAAGCCAGAGGAGAAGCCCACCGCCGGCAGAAGCATGAGCAGCAGGTAAGTGCCCCGGACGTGAAGAAGCCACTTGGGTCTCCATAGAGGTCTCCCTGACCCCTGTTGAGGTCCTCCCGACGTCCGTAGAGGTCACCCCAACCCCAGTTGAACCCATCCGGGCGTCCGGAGAGGCCTCCTCGACCACTGTCGAGGCCTTCCGGGCATCCAGAGACCTCCCCGACCCCGACTAAGGCCATCCAGGCCTCTAGAGAGGCCGCCTGGGCGACCACAGAGCATTCTGCCACCCCGGGAGAAATCTCCTGGGCTTCCGGAGAAGCCGCTTGGCCACCAGGGGAGCACCCGGCCACCAGGAGAAGTCAAAGACGGGTGAGCAGTTCCCATTCTCAGCCCTGGCTGGCTGGCTCACCCCGCTGTCTCAGTCTCTTTCTCTGTCTCTCTTT
>JANHFO010005446.1:30386-40626 GCA_032468095.1 Pareas carinatus
AAATAAACTCAAAAGAAACAAAAAGTAGAATTGTACCTCTCCTCAGAGATGTCATCCCATCGGACTTTCCTCAGAGGTACATGTGCATTTGACTGCGGTCTCAGTTACTCAAAGCATGAAGCCAAGTCACGATCACGTGAGATCCTCGCTTAATAAACCGCATGGACCTCACTTAACAACACAACTGGGACTGCTGGAACTGCCATCATTAAGTGATCTTGCGTTTTATAATCATGTTGCTTAGCAGTGGCAGTTCCAGTTCGAGTGGCTATTAGAACTTGAGGACTACCTGTATCACAACAGAAAACAGATTTCTCACAGAATTAGCACCCTCTCTATTTCCGCTGATGCACAATAAGCAACAACTCTGAGATGAAAGGCAAGGACTACTGAATTAGATGTAAGAGCTCACACTCAGCTCTTCTACTCACGTCTACAATCATCCGCACAGTGGGCAAAGTGGCAGTGAGGTTCTGAGCATGTGGAGGCCGGACAGTCACTGGGATACAGCCAGCATACAGGCAGCCATAAAAGGCTGCAATGAGCTCAATACCTAGAGGACCAAGAAACATTGTCACTGCATCCTTCTCCATTTATTTTTGCTTTTGCTGATGGCTTCTCAAGAGTCACAGCTCTAAGACAAAGTTTTCAAATAGGACAGTAAGCCAAGGAGTGGGACTGAAGGAACTTGACTAGGAAAACAAAAGATAAATTAAAATACAACAAATAAGCCACCATGAAAGAGGAGGGGAGAAAAGAGCCATTCAAAAGGGTGTTTATTCCAAGCAGTCTCCTTTACAAATTGCTTCAGTGAATCAAAACAGAAACCGGGAAAACCTCACTCTTAGTGGAAACGGGTACTCCACAAAAACCGAGAGAAATGAAATTACATAGTGAATTCATACTCATTAAGTACCATTTGTCCAACATTCCCAACATAGAGAATATGAATATACATATAGCCAAAAATTAAGAAACTGATTTTTTTTTAGAATTCTTGGAGCTATATATGAATGTACAAGGACCATATCTATTGATAGGAAGACTTCTGTCTTATTGCTTCAATTAGAATATGAGGCAGACAAAGGGATTTGATATGTGATGAGGAAGCACCAGTGTGGATTGATAGAAGCACAAACAGATCCCCTTAGCCCAGTGATGGTGAACCCATGACACATGTCAAAGGTGACATGCCATGATGTGTTGGGTGACATGCTAGCATTCACCAACACTCGTCAATAACTATTCTCAAAAGCATGCCCAACTCGCATGATTTTTGGAGGATGCACAAGAACGGAGTCTGCTCTTACATGATCTTTGAAAGTCACACAGCTTCCAGAGCCTCTGAAAATCAGAGAAAAAAATGAGGCATGTTTTCATGTGGTTTTCAGAGGCTGTAGAAGCCACGGAAGGGCATTCTCCTAAGTTGCTTCAAGAACAGAGGCCTTGCGCAATCTAGAGCTGCTCCAATTTTTCTGTATTTTTAAAAATAAATGAATATGTAAGCAATTATTTATTTTTTGTCCAGGTTGGGGGAGTGACACACTAGGAGAGTTGTTAGTCATTTTTCAAATTTTTGACACAGTAAACCAAAAAGGTTTGCCATTGGCCACCTCTTCATAATCTAAACAATTTCCTGCTCTAATTTGTTTTACAGTTCTTGAAGTTCACCTTGATGTATCAAATGCTTCGCTTCTAATAGCTGCTGCAACACATTTCCTATAGTTCGGTGCCTCATGAAAGTTTACGGCTTAGACATGGCAAAATACAGTGAGTCCCATGTAAACTCCCCCAACTCTAGATTTTCCTTACCAGGAGGATAGAGCAGCACCACATTATCTCCAGCATTGAGGTGTCCCTTTTCATAAAGAATGGATGCAATTCGCTCGGCTCGCTTGTGCAGCTGTAGGCAAGTTGCTGTACAAACAGGGGCCCCCTTGCAGAGAATGAAAACAAACACACTTTAAAAGTCTGCAGAGCTGGGAGAAATTGCTTCAGAAACAAAGACAAGCTATCCTCTTGAGCAATCAGAGGTAAACATGATTTTCAAGGAATATTAGGGCCATGACTTTGCAGGGTTATGCTGTCACTCCTATATTAAGAGTGTACTGCATAACATCTGACTTAAAATCAAAGTAATCCTGTGAGCTTGTAGGGGGCAACCTATACCAAGTTAGATGGATGTGAATGAAAAGGACGGCAAAATTATGTATGTTTAAAAATGATTTTAAAATAGGACCATAATAAAGTTGAGTTCAGCCAATAAATTTGATTTGAAAAGTTATAGCAACCACATTTACTTAAACAGCCTTTACTATAACCTACCTTGTCTAAATTACACTATCATGTCTTAAATCATAAAAGCCTTCTTGTTAGGAAGTGAGAATAATTGCAAAAAGGAGAACAACAGTCATATTTTTTTCAATTTTTCAAGGTTCTCATTTTACTTAAGATTCTCTGAACATTTAGCCATTGGAGAGCTTCCATTAATATATAGAATATATGTAAAATATATGCTCATATTGCGTCAATTGGGCAGGCAATGGTTTTCCCTGTGACATTCTATCAAAGTGAAAGCTGGATGAAGAAGCAGGATAGAAATGAGTAGTGATGTTTTTGAACTTTGGTGTTGGAGAAGACTCTTGAAGATAACATGGATAACCAAGAAAACAAATAAATGCATCATAGTAAATATGAATCCATTCAAAGCATAAATTACTAGGCCTGAATTATCATACTTTGGACACATTATGTAAAGATCGAGCTCTCTAGAGAAGTCTATAATGTTGGAAAAGGTAGAAGGAAAGAAAAGAGGACAAACAATAGGGTGGATGGATTCAGTTTTAGTAACAACAGTGCATCATTGAAAATCTGAGGGACTAGGTTGGGGACAGATTATCCTGGGGAAAATGTAGCTACATGATCACCACGATTTGACTCTGATTCAATGGCACATCATCATCATCTAGCATCATATTTCCACTGTGAAGGTACAGTCTATGCAGTTTTGTTCCTAGTATGGCTCACTAAAGCTATTTCCATATATAAACATCAACAAGCATGTCTTAATTTTTATTGAATTACACCATTTTCTTGAAATATATTCCTCTGTATTTTCTAGTATTTTAACAATTTCCCATTACTTAGTTTATTATATAATTCAAGAAGAAGCACTTATTTATTATTTATATGGCTGCCCAACACAATGTGATTCTGACCAGCATACAAGAAAAAAACATCCACAACAAACACAACATAAGTAAAATAACCAATGCATAAAAACTAACTAAAGGAGTAAAATGACAATCAATCTAAAAATCTACTGCAACTAATCCAACTAGGACTCCAAATTATGTAATTAAGAATAATTAAGATATAGCACAACAAAAACAAGCACTAAGCATAGTCCAGTTGATAGGTTGGACTTTAGGTAGTTTAGGAATGAGAACAAATGAGAACAAAAATAGAAGGGAAATCCCATCTTTCTAAACAGACACGTTCACTTAAGGAGAAACCAAACCAACCAACAGAGCTCCACAAACAACTATCTCATGCCCTGAAGAACAGCAATATTTTTAAAGACTTCCGGGATATCATCAGAGTAAGATACAGGAGTTCAAAACACACAAACATTTGGAAAATACAAAACCTTACCTTGGCATTGAGCAGGAGGAAAAGCATGTGCTCAGGAGTTGCCTGTGCTCTCCATTGAAGCACCTCAGACAGAAACTGATGCTGCAAAAAATAAATAAATCAGTAAGTTGTAGAAGGTTTGATGGGGTACTATTTACTTTAAGCACACTGTTGATTAAAAATAATTCCAAAGCAGACTGGGATGTTATTGAAACCCTAAGATTCAGTTGGGGAAAGTGAGTGGTTTGAATGATGATCTGTATGAAAGGCAAGTGGAGAAGTATAGCAAAGGTTTGGACAATGTGAAAAACTCACTCAGTTCAATGAGCAAAAAGTCAAGAGTCAGGCTACTGGAAGCACCTGACCTCAATATTTAATACTTATCTGGCAAGCATCGAGTGGAACCCTAACTTAACCAATCTAAGGATACCTGAGACATTGTGCCATTTGCCTTTTATTCATTAACGGTCCAGTATAGCATGTAAAATAAATAGCAACGGAAGGGAGTTTAAGAACAAGACTAGGCTGCACCTGTCCAGGGCTATAATCCAATCCCATCCAATGATACAGATCTCTTTCACACAGTACAGAACATGTGGGGTATAATACTACCTTACATTCATCAAGCCATTAACTACCTGCCTAAACAAAGAAGCAGATGTCCTTATGTGAATAAGAGAATGATACCTATGGTTCTTAGAATTTAAGGAGCAGGAGAAAAGCACACATAGAAACATATCCCTGATGATGTTTGCAACAATGGCCAGGAACATTATAGAATTTTTATTTCACGAGTAAGCTATTCTTGGCTTCTTTTTAAAGGCCCATGGATGAGATCAGTTTACACTCGAGTTAGAGCAATCTGTTACTATACCGTTTGCTCTTGGTGGGAAATGAAGAGAAACCATTAAACCCATAGGCTAAGAGTCTCATATTGACTCTGGTCTTGCCCAACATTAGCTTCCACTCCTTCCCACAACTTTTGATCCTCAGCTATGTGATTTTGAGAAAACGCATTTCTTAACCTAAAAAGTAACCACCATACTTCCTCATTTGCGAAAGGATCAAGAGAAAGTCTGGAGAATGTGGCACAGATACTCACCTTTCTCACCAGGTCATTCTCTTCTATCTGTCCCAGATCCCTCCCAGAGGCCTGTGCAATCCGCTTCCCTGCCACCAGGTTTCCCACCATCACAGAGGCAGGACCAACACCTACTGGCACATATCAAGGTACAAGCACTTAGGAAAGTAAGGCAATTCACGGCATTATACATCAATGAAAATTACAACATAAATGTCATGAAATTTTTTCTTGCTTCAATCATATATGGACTTTTAATTCCAAATGAGTTTTGCATCAGGAAAAATGCTTGGAAGAAAAATAGGGCCATGTCTGGTGCACAACTTCAGAGTCTGTCCACTGACCTGGCCCTGTGAAGATGTGCCCCCAGCTGCTTATCTGGGATATAAAAATGGGGACCACTCACTTTTCCTATTACGACAAGAAACATTTCCACTAACTCCAAGAACGTTGAATCCACTTAGAGGAAGTTTTGTCTAATTACCTGGTTGTTTTTGCCTGGGTTTCGGCAGATTGGTTACACACGTGTGTGGGCACATGAGAATGTTACACGGATGCAATGACCCTTCTAGGAAGTGCTGTTTGGTTTGAGATATATGAATCCCTCCCAGAGGAGTTTTTGGCAAAGTATTTGCTGGAACAAGAGCGAGGCAATAGACTCCAACTTGGTGAATGCTGTCAATTGCCTAAGAATAAGAAAACCAAGGTTGACATTCTGGAACTATGAAGAGCTATTTGTATTTTAGCTAGATAACTCTAGAAAGGAGTAGACAAATTCGCCAAATACTGAAAATTAAGTTGTTTAAAAAAAACCTTAAAGTTGTCAACATATGACGGGTCACTTAGGGACAGTTTGAAGTAAAGATGGAGCCCCCCCCCAAAGTACTTACAACTCAGATTCAAACTTCTCATTGTCCTCCCCCCCCCATATGTTCATATGATATGCATTTTGACCCATCTGCAAATGATTCACATTAATGGCCATTTTCAGCATTCCATGGTCATGTGACCATGATTTACATATTTTTTTGCCAGAAACTGGCCCTTACTTCTAGTTTCTGGCAAAAAAACCAGGTAATGACCAGGTTGAGCTCAAGGAAGGAATCAAATGCATTATAAGTCACAGGTCTCTGCATGCCTGCAACAGATCTAAGTTCGGCCAGTTGGTCAGATTCTTGTAGAGAGCTTAAGCTTGCAATAAATCTTTATACTCATTTGAACTGCTTGAATCTTCTGACTTCTCCGGCCCTTGACAGATTTGTGGGCAATGGGTTCACTTAGGACCATGGCATTTGATTAACAACCATGGCAACCACTGCAAAAAAAGTTGCAAAATCAGGCACGATCACATGACCTGCTTAGCAACTGGCACGGCTTATGATCGTAATCCTGGGCTCCATTACGATTGTAAGTTGAGGACTATCTGTAAATGCAGTTAATATTGTATGCTACCCAAAGTCTCTCTTTGAGGAAGATGAATGCTTTAGAAACATGAAATATAAATAAATAATATAAATAATATGCAACTGGACTAAGACATATTAGTGGATATTTACAGAAGAAGCTTTCCACATGCCTAGCTCATGATTTAATAGACATGTGAAAGCACATGAAGCAGAAATGAGAAATTAAGAAACATGGGGTCATGGTTCAGTTTAGGTGCATTTTATTTTGAGAGACTGTCTCATAAAGATCTAAAACTTCCACTCCCAACACTGATAATGACTCTATCTAATATGAAAGTGTACAGATCAATGATGGCTACTGCCCATCTATTAAGAGAGAGAAACCAAGTTATCCTAAGCTAGTCTGACCTGAAGCACACGACTCATCCACTGAAAACTATCTTCTTCAGAAGCGTCAGGCCGCTGTTCAGCTACCACCACAATCCTTTCATCATAAAACACAGTCACAGAGAACACAGCAATCCTAAAAAGAAACAGAAGAGAGATTGCATGGCTGGGCTCTGTTGCTTACAGAGTTATGTCACAAGCCTTACCCCAAATGGTGTCTGGGAAATATGCAGAAAACCGAACCTCCACAAGATCGCCAAATTTAAAGGAATGTTAGAATAAGAATATGAATTCTCATAAAATGTGATTGAGAGCAAGGTGACGATTGAGAGCAAGGTGACGTCCTCACCACACCCTTTACTGTACAAATCCTTGGCAGGATTTTTTATTTCGTTTTTAATCAAGCAGATGGCAGCCTGCAACACTAATTACCACATACTTTGGACTGATATTTTAATGAAATGAAGATCAAGAAATCTGTTATCTGTACTAGAATTATTAATGCTGCCAATTTGAAGCATGAGAACGGGGAGGTTATAAGTAGCAGTCATATCTCTAGTATTGCTGGGACTGAATCTTGGTCTATTTTCATATGAAAAAGGCAAGTCTTTTTCTGCTGCATTTTTTGAAGGGTGGCGATGGTAAAGAATAAAATCATTTCTGCAAAATGTTTAGTGGGGGAGGGGAAGAGTGCAGTTCTTCACTTATTAGTATCTTTGCAAATCGAGATGGAGATTTAAAAATGGTTCCCCCCTTGTCTTTTGCTGGTTTGCCTGACCTGCAGACAATTCTCGGTGAAAGCTGGAATGACAAATGGCATATCTTCTTTGCTTCTCTTTTTTCAGGATAGGCGATATTGAGCCAGGAAGACATTAAGAAGGGCTACCTCAGATAAGCCCAACTTTCTCCCAGAAGAAACTACTTGGTTTCATAGGAAAACATTAATAATTGAACAGCAATATTCCATTAATGGCCTATTAGGAAAAAAAATATTATCATAATATTATTTAGAGAGATGTAGACTAACCTTCCTCTGTAAACCGTCTTTAGAGATTCAACTGCCAATCCGGTGGCCACAATATCATCAGCATTATGTCTCCGTCCACTAACAATGAGCATCCCATCTATTTTTCCAACAACAAATACAAGACTACCCTATAAAGAAAAAAAAGAAAAGAATGCCTATCATAAATGTCCACAGGGTTAACAATATGTGTATAGTCAATAATTAACCTAGGATTCACATTCCAGTTTATGCACTCCGGGTTCACAGACTCAACTTGTGAAATGTTACTGACCATTGATGTGCAAAGCAATGAATAACTCTGTGTGTATGTTGATGACAAAGGCTATGAAATGTACCTCTGGACTATTAAAGAAGTGGAAGATAAGAGAGAACTCAGTGTCAATCTAAAGCTTGACATAAAACAAGAATTGGTGGGACCATAAAATAGAGAAAGTCATAGAAAATAAAGAAGTTAAACTGCTCTGGGATTTTAGAATGCAATCAGACAGGCACCTACCACATAACACCCTGGACTTAACAATTGTCAATAAGAAAGACAAAAAAGTCTGGATAGTGGATGTGGCAGCATCTGGAGGCAGCAGAAGAGAAGAGAAAGAACTGGGGAAGATCACAAAATACAAAGACCTAAAAATAGAAGTAGAACGCCTGTGGCTAAGGCAAGCAAGGGGTAGTTCCAATAGTCATAGGTGCCTTGGGTGCAATCCCAAAACTGGAGCACCACTTGAACAGCATCAGCATTGACAAATTTGCCATCAGTCAGTTGCAAAAGGCAGCTTTACTAGGAACAGCTTCCATCCTGCAACAGTATCTGTAACACCATCAAACATTCACATCTGCCTATCCCAGGTCCTTGGTAAGGACTTGATAGGCAGATGAAATGCTAAATCCAGTCTGAACATGTGAATAATAACAACAACAACAACTTTATTGTCATTGTACTAGTATATACACACAACGAAATTCACATAACACCCAGAGACCAGACCCAGCACACACCCACACATGACAATCCCCAAACGCACCCCACCCGCCAAATTCCTCCCTCCTTAAAAACATCCAAGCATCCACACAACAGACCAAGTAATACCATTCAACCGTTCACTGATGGTGGCCCCTAAGTTCATTGTTAAGTGTAGTTATAGCTCTGAGGTAAAAACTATTCAGAAAACGTGTGCTCCGAGTTTTAATTGCTCTGTATCTTCTGCCAGAAGGCAACAGTTCAGAGAGATTGTAAGCAGGATGGGAAGAATCTCTGAGAATGCTGTGCAACATCCTCGAGCGTCGAGATGCAAAAATGTCATCCAGGGCTGGTAGCTCAAGTCCAATGATATTCTGGGCAGTTTTAATAATTATCTGCAGGGCTTTTTTATCCGCTGCAGAACTGCTCCCAAACCATGCAAGTATGTTGTATGTAAGGACAGTCTCTATGGTACTGCGATAGTAGGACAGAAGTAGATGCTGAGATAGATTTATCTTCCTGAACATTCATAATAATTTGGAATCCTGAATCTGCTGAATGGCAGCTGTGGTGAGTTTTCCCCCATAGGAGAATAATCTCTGCCTTTTCAGTTATCTCTTTAAAACCTGCTCTACCTGACTTTAACCATTCATCTCATGTTCTCATGGAACTGTAGGGTTCTGTGGAAGATCATTTGAAAAATTCTGGCAAATTGAGTACCCTGATTTAATACATATAATTGAATGATCACATCTGCAACCTGTTTGATGAGGATTTCCCTTCCCTTCATTTCCCCATGAAATATTGGTAGGGCAGTTTACAGTTGCCCCCATATTAATCCCCATAGCAAAACCACTTGGCCAAATTCCAGCTCTTCCAGTATATTTATCCATTGCATATCTGTCACACATATCTGGATGACCATTAAATGGCATCGGCCAAGAGATTCAAAGCATTCCCTTTGCTCCCATCTAGTGGCCAAATAAATGACCAGGCAACTTCCAGTGGAATGAGGGAAAAAGGGGAACAAAGAGCACAATTGCAATACATGGGGCAATCAGAGCACTGGGCATATCAGTCTGAGAAGATGTTTCATGTGGTGGATGATGTTGGCCAGAGCTGGGATTTCAGAGAAGGGAATCACCGCCAATCCCATTCTTTGAGTATGTTGTGCATTAAGGCTGCATAAACTCATTTTGGGTGCAAACTGAGAGTGTGCTGGGGAAGAGGGCAAGATTTAGGGCAGCATGTTTTCCTGCCAGCTCTGGGAAAGGAGCGCAGCAAAGCAGCTGCGTGGAAGTAAACTAAGTGCACGAATGAACTCCTGGCGATTATAATCAAAGAGGAGTTGAAGCCAAGGGAGACCACTGTTCCTCAGATAGCTGGATGTGAGTCTCTCCTGGTGAAGTGGGGACCTGGTAGGCAGTTGGGCATGCTGATCGCATACCTGGCTCCCTGCTACGTGACAGTAGCCCTACCTGAGCTGCTCGAGGTCATCTCCGAGATGGCGGTGGAGACCCCTCGGCTTTTGGTCGTGGGGGACTTCAACCTGCCATCGGCAGGGGAGGCCTCTGGAGTGGCTCGGGAGTTCATGGCCTCCATGATGGCAATGGACCTGACCCAACTGGTTCAGGCATCTACTCACACACGAGCACACACGCTGAACTTGACTTTTGCCTCTGGACAGTGGTTGGATGATCTGAAATTAGGGGAATTAGTCATCGAGCCCCAGTCATGGTCAGATCATC
>JANHFO010005446.1:42097-59063 GCA_032468095.1 Pareas carinatus
ATCTCCGCCCCAGGCACTTCAAAAAGCCACAAACTGAGCCACGGCAACGCGTGGCCGGGTCAGCTAGTTAATAATAAAATTGATCTGTTCCAAACAGACAATTGAACAAAATCAGATATAATCCAAGTCAAAACAGAACATGCAATTTAATTACTGTACCTCAAATGTATTCTTGGTTACTCCACTCAGTCCATAATACATCATCCCTCCTGTTCTGGCGCTAACACATATTTCCCCAATCTCATCGGTCTTGCAAAGCTGAGGGAAGCCATCCGGCTTCACGATACACATCATTCCTAGAACAAATCACATGCTATTATGAAAGTCCTAACCTGACACAAGGACAGAAATTGAGCTGAAAATACAGAAGATATTTAAAGAAGGCAGGAAATGAAATACAATGCCAGCTGAATGCATTCCAAGGATTCAGTGCACAATATGGTTGCCTATTATATAAAAAGTGCAAACAGCGCATTTAAATCGGTGTCCGTGTCCACAGCTGTATTTGCTGTTTAAAACATTTGAGTCAAACAAATCAATTGGACATTTTTTCTCCTCTGAAAAAGCCTGCTTCCGGAATTCTGTTCATGAAAAAGCTATTTCACTTACTCTGCATATTTTTCGGCTTCCAGACTTCTGCACACAGAATTGGGGGGAGGGGGGGGAGATGGAGAATTAGTTGCAAACATGTGGGAAAGCCATAAAAGCAGGGTAATGCGAACCCTAAGCAGAAAAAAGATTAAGGAAACACAATGTCCCATTTTCTTACTCAGTGAATTAAATAAGCCTCAAATGACTTGAATATCCAAGTAGATGAAGAAATCTGTTGTCAGCATGCAGAGGCTCAAGAGCGCAATGACAAAGGATTAGACCCAGCAGCTGGGACTCCAGCAGTAGCAAAGTAAGCTATGGGGTACGCATTATGGATTTTTGATTCCTATTATTTATTTATCTATCTAAGCACACATTTCCTTTGTTACTCTTCGATCGCAAAGGCTCGTAAAATGGCACACACAATATTAATAGAAAGGAGGGAGTGCTTGTTCAAATGTACAATATAAATGTTATCTTCCAAAAGATACCCTGTGCATGCAGATGCACATGCACAGAAAAAGAAGGGAAGGGAAAAGAAAACAAGGCAAGTTTAGGTACTGTCTCTTTAAATTCAATTGTAGTTCTTAAAAGGAAACTCTGGCGTGCAAACAGTTCAGGGAGTAGGAGGATCCAAATGGAGCTTGTATCTTAGCAGGACCTTGACGGTAGCAATCTGAGGAAAACAATCTGAGAGCCATATAACATATCTTTCCACCCCAAGGACACTTACCACCTGGCATAACGTGACCAACATCCTGTATGGTGAGAGCAGAATTCTTATCTTCTGTATTTACACGAATGACGCCATAGCTCAGACCATTCATTGATAAGATAGCTCTTCCAGGCAAAGGTGCCCCGGGAACACCAGGTCTGAAAAGAGAGGCAGATGCTATTATGACCACAAAGTTGTACAAAGATTAATCAGAATCGATGAGTAAATCACTGAGTGTTTTGCCATAGATTGGGTTGAGTTTCCAACACCCAATGATTTACAGAAGCTGCAACAAAGGAACTAATTCTGCATTTGGCTCTATATTTTAGGGCATTATTTTGTAACTGAATCCACCTGCTGGAGCTTGAGATACTACAGGAAAAAAAGTTGAACTTGTATCACTTATTCTTATCCCTACACCATAAATTAACATGCAGGAGGACACTGCTAGATTCCATCATTTTTAAAATTATTTTCAGATAACCAGGCTTTTTTCTAGTCATCCAAATGTTACAATTCCCATCCTAAATAAGTATCTGGAAAAGAGCTGATACATTAGACTTCACAGAGTAATAGCTATGGAGCCTCTCGTGCATAAATTAATTTAGGAAACCCAGTTCTATTGAATGTCTGTTTCAGGGAAATATATATTCATTAAGAAATATTTCCCCACTCATTGTACTCATTGTTTTAAATTTTATGTATTATGTATCTTTTAAATTGCCTGTAAGCCGCCTGAGTCCTTCGAGAGAAGGGCAGGATAGAAATAAAATTATTATTATTATTACTTTGTTCTCCATCGGAAAGTTTTTACAGGTGGTCCTCAAATTATGACTGCAATTGAGCCCAAGATTTCTGTTGCTAAGCAAGACATTTGTTAAGTGAATTTTGCCCCATTTTACAACCTTTCTTGCCACCATTGTTAAGCGAATCACTGCAGTTGTTAAATTAGTAACATGGTTGTTAAGTGAATCTATCTTTTCCCATTGAGTTTCCTGATCAGACGGTCACAAAAGATGATCACAAGACCCCAGGCCAGCGTCAGGCATTGGAATTTTGATCACATGACCATCGGACTGCTACAAGACTTGTAAATGTGAAACGATCATAAGTCCCTGTAACTTCGAACAGCTACTAAATGAAGTAACTATTGTTAAGTCTAGGACTCCCTGAATTTGTCTCTTCACTCAATGTTCAATATGGATGTATCGATCATAAACATGTTAGAACTATTAGTCATACAAAGAGATCACAGTTAATAGTGAAGTAGCTGTTCAAGAAATGAATCTAATTTTAGCTTCTGAAATGCCAGATAAGAAATGATATATACATGAAATGTAAATTGATAATGTCTCTTTAACAGATAATGGAAATGTCCTGGGTAAACTAGATCCAATTTTACCTCCGAATAGCCACAGTCATTGCTTCAGGAGATGTAGCACAAGGACATATTGCCTCTGGTTTAAGCCCATAGTTCTGGAATAGACTCAGGAAAGCATCACATGAGGACACAGACCCTGGAAAGCAATTATATTCTTATTTGAAGTAGTGAATTAGGGTTTGATAACAGAAACACAAAGGCTACTTTAAAAACCATGATGGCTGCTATTTATAAGACCCCCAAATGTAATTTGTTTTCTAAAAGATTTAATGCACTGCACATACGTGTAATTGCTGTAATAGAGTACCTCTTTCTAAAATTAAACTGCTTCATTTAATTACAATGCTGTAATGTCGACTTGAACTTTGAGTGTCTTACATCACCATTTGCAGAGGGATTGTCTGTAGATCAATCGTGCGCAAGGCTTAATAAAATCTTGCAGAAATAAAACTGCAATGCTGGATTATGCAATACAAAATCAAGATAACCTCCCTCCCACCTGTTTAGATATTTTTTCCCCCAGCATCCAAAAAGAAATTACCAGAACTCATTTTAACTCTAAATATATAATGCAATTCTGAATAATGGCTTGCACAGCTAGAAGCTTTTGCAGATTCTTTCTGAATCATAAAATACAATTTCGAATAAGAGATTGCATCCGGCCCTGAAGAACCACACACACATTTCCCAGCTGCAGTCTCCCTGCCTCGACTTGATCCAGAAATCATAATTGGATTCAAATCTCATTTCTTTCTAATACCATCTGGGCAGACAATTCATTAAGCTCTCTGAGCAGCAGGAATCCCATGAAAATCTGTTGCTCATTTCTTTCAAAGACCTTTGGACCATTTCTCATGAGCAATGCAAACACAGTTAGGCTGGCCCTCCTGCTTCCTTCCCTTAGGTGGCCCATTAAAACCACTTAGAGGAATATTTCCCCCTTTCCTCATTAACGGTACAATTTTTATATTAATTCCACACAAGCTTTGGTTATTTCACTGAGGATTGGAAGCAGAACGCAAGCTATCCACAACTTGAGGCTGAGGTATGCTTTTATCTCTCTATCATTTATTTTACCACTTTGCTGATACCATTCAGCATGACACCATTCAACTCTTATTAAGACAAGGAAAGGTAAAATTTGCTACAGGGATAGTAATGGCTGCCATTTTAATGTCCTATTTCTAATAAAAATGAACTTTGTATACAAAGTAACTTCTCCAATTTATTACTCATAGATTACTTAAAATATTTTAATGTTCTGAATGTTGGCTTTAGTGATCAATCATCTGCCCTGAGCACTCAGGAAAGGTAGGTTAGAAATCCTTCACGAAATAAAAAGTCAGACTCAGAGGACTTAGTACTGAAGGCCCCCACTGAACACTGAAATACTGAATCTAATATGGTAGTCTTTCAGTCTTTGATGAACTGTGCAAGGGGACATTTAGACCAATGACTTCAAACCCTTGCACAGTTTGTCAAAGACCCAAGGACCACCAGAATAGATTCAGCATCTCAGTGTTGGATGCAAGTGCACATTATTTAAAACTGCTTAATAAATTGTATGACAAGCATTAGTCTGTACATCAAGACTGTGAAAAAGCAAGCAATTGTTTGACACACATTTGCCTTTCCATTTCTGTAGTTTGAAAGGAATGGAGAGTGAAGACTAAATACACATTTTCAATAATGATGCAGTCTGTTTTTTGGCGAATACCCAACCTTTCTCCTCTTACTCCTACAAATATGTACAGACATCCCAGAAATTTAGAGAGAAAATCTGTTTAACAAGCAGGGAATACTATCAAGGCCGACTCACAGGGATTAGCACCATCAGTTACGATCAGCATCCGTAGGGAACTTAAGCTGACATCTCTTTGGTCCCGGTGAGCCATCATGGCCCAGTGCAAATCTCGACATTTCACCAAAGCTACTTTAGCTGCAAATCCAGACAGAAGAGAAAGCAGAAATCAATACGCAGAAACACAGGCATATTTATGAGTATCATCCACAAGGATGTTCCCCAAATCTGATAAAACAAATGAAAAGGTATAATATATGGATACTTTTTAGAACCATGTTCAAGGCAGAGTTGGGAAGAGGAAATTTTTTAATCAAAAGGATCTAAGACTATTATGTGAAAAAGGTAAGCAATCTAGGATTACCAAAGCAGTGGTACGGATGGATCATGTGTCCTGGTAATATGCTTTTGATTTCATAGCTGAACACCTATTGTCAATTCACCCCTCCCTACAACATCTGGCTATAAGGGAACTGAAGCAGGATTTGAGTTCTCCTGGGAGTTCTTAAATATCACCTGCCCTATTCATTTTTGCAGGTGCTAAAAATACTACAGATAATCAATCATGCAATTTAATATCGACAATACCTTTGTGAGTGTGAACCCTCTGTGCCCAAGAAAGAGGGCAGGTTTTCATCACTGCATACGGCACACTGACAGTGTGCAGCTTGTTCATTACACTCTGGAGAGGAAAAAAGCAGTACTATTTTTTACCAAAACAGCAAAAACAGATGCAAATATAGTTCACCCAAGAAGAAAAACGCCAGCAACAATGCACAAGCCCTGAAAGTTTTTGTGCAATTGGTTCACCTGAAGCCATGTTTCCTGATCATCAGAAAGTTCTGTTCAGATTTGGTTCATTACTTTAGAAGCTGGATCCCCAAACAATTTTACTCTGTAGGCTGCGCTGATTTCTTGAAATATCAAGTGTAGCCTCAGCAATGCATGCTGTAGTGTGACATTTCCTGGATCAGTGGTGGCGAACCTATGGCACGTGTGCCACAGAAGGCATGCAAAGCTCGGCACCCGAGCTAAGTCGCCTCAGCACTTCCCCAGAGCCAAACATTGGATGCACATGCTCGGAAAGGAGTAGTGGTGCCAGCAATGATGTCATGAGCCACAACTCATTAGTCGCAACTTGTCCTGACACTCAGTCTCTAAAAGGTTCGTCATCACTGTCCTAGATCAATGTTTGCAGTTGGCCTCTAGATTGGCACCAATCAAATATAGAAAGCAGTTCCTCTATTTCAATAGATTGACTTGCTGCAGGCACAAACTCCACAGGAGAATGTTATGTGAAAACCCACATTCTCCATCTGTGCCAGGGCTTTGAGAGAGGCTTTTCAGGCTTTTAGTGAGAATCAGAGAGATTGTCTTCTAATATAGTTCACAAACTCCTAATCTTCATCATCTTTCCTATGTAGAGAAGACTTTATTATTTAGACAATGCTTTTGTCAGGATTGACTTTTAAGGATGCATCTATTTCATGTTTCATTATAGCTTATTCTATTATTATTATCACACTAGCTTCCCTGAGCACCGTTTCACTGAAAAATCACAATGCAAACACAAAAAAAGAATGAAAGAAATATACCCTCAAGGAATAGAAACATCTTTCAGAGATGTTCAGAGACTGCTCTAGCCACACCACCACCATTTGGTGATGAAACTGCTATCTGTCAGCAATCAAAATGATTTGTGACATATTGAGCAAGAAAACACTGGAATATCATAATGGGATAAGCCAAAACAGATGTAATAACATCAAAACAAACAAGCGCCATTCAAACCAGTTAAAATGGACATCTCAGCCCGTTTCCACGTTGGTCCCTTTGGAGTTACCCCATCTCAAAAAGAAACATTAAATTGTTATGGCCATCAAAAGGTTGTCCATATCTATTCTAACTGAAAACATTAATTACAAGATCAGTTTTTCAACTTTTCATGAGACCATGATCATGCCATTTTTAGAGGCTCCATCATTTTTAAGACTAAGCTTAGTTTTAGAGGAATTCGTGAAAATGCTTTCAAAAAACCAACTCACTGTTAACATGCTGTGCCACAATCCTGCATCCTTTTTAAAATCCAGAACGTTCACTATGGTTTCACCTGAAACAAATATAACAATACTTACTTCTGAAATTCAAAACATATAACACTGCTGCAAAAATTGAGCTCTTTATATTCAGAAGAAAAATGAAAAGGCCTATAGTTGTCTTTGGTTTCAATGTCTATGGGAAACTTCGGTTATGATCTGCCATCAGCCACTTGTCAATATTTACTGGAGGCGACAAAGACTGAGTAAATGATGCAAACACCACCTTTTGCATTGCAAAGGTCCATGCAGGTGCGCTTGTAAGAGAGTGAGCTTGTATTGTGGTATCACAATGGATGTTTTGTTATTTTGATATAACTGTGAATAGGCATATTAACTCAAGTAACTATATAACTTCAATGAACATTTCGGTGGAAAATTAGTCACATAATGTCCTGCTTTGGTAATAGCAATAAGCAGCTCTGAGATCCCAACCAAAAAGATTAAAACAGTATTTCATTTATAAAAAATGAAACTTTTTAAATTTCTTTGAATTTTGCATTGATGGTATTCCAATGCGTTTTCTTACATCTAGTATGCTAGAAATGAAAGAGGAAGAGAAGAAAATATCCTTATCGATCAAAATAAAAATGGCAACTGCTATCAGCCCCAAACTGTTTCTCAGAATAATTTAAGCCGATATCTAATTATGCAAATAAGAACTATGCTGATGTCATATGTTAATACATACAGTCTACCTCACATAAGTGTGGTGTGGTTTACCTATTTGGCAGTAATGCTGCAAGAGGTTTCTATAAATTCACACCGCATTAGGCTTTAATAGTAGGTATGAATATATATTTAGTCATTCATCCATTCACTTTATATGGTCACACACAGAGCAATTCGTTTCCCTCTTCTAAGCAAAACTGTTTAGCCTTTTATGTAGTATGAGAATTACCACAGCGCTCACCTTCAGAGTAGTTGCATGCCTGAGACAGAGCCTGACAATGAGATAAGAGAGCAATTCGGGATACAGTTACACCCATCACACTCCCTTCCTTGCTGGTCTTATACTGAAAAAGAGAATATCAACATTATCAATTAAATTTCTTGCATCAGAAATCACTATGGTTATGTTTACATTATGCTTCATAAAGATGCAGGCAGTGGGTCTTTTTCTCTTTTCATGACCATGCTTGTGTGCTTTTATAGCAGACTCCACCTACACAAGCACTCAGTGTTGATCACAATGCAAAAAATTGCAAACCTGGATTTTCTTCCCCTACATCATCCCCATTCTAAATAAATGTGGGAAATTTGTGACATAGGGTTCTGCAATTCTTAGCACAGAAAACATTTACCAGATAAAAAATAGGCAGAGGGAATCTACTATAAAAGTAGAATGTTTACTTACACTGTAAAGTTAGCTACTAGTTCAACAAAAGTTAAATTCTCCATAAAGCCCAAATCAGATAAGGCACACCAAAAAGCTGCTATACTGGAAAGGTATGCAATTCTTGATTTTAAACATGAAAAATACTGAGGAGGTGTTCAATAATTCTGCCTTCTTGTTTCAGATGAAGCGTGTTTTCAATTTTTAAATATTTGTGTCACCTTTGCTTATTCCCTATGAGACATGGGCTGAGATTATGAACACAATCTAAATTAATCTTAAAGCATACGTTTTCAAGAAAAAGGGGACATACTTGCTGCATAAAATATTTGCAATGCCCTAAAGGTATTAACAATTGTAAACTAGTTTATTTTGTCAAATTCCATTTGCCTACATACCTCAATATAAGCTGGCTCGGTCCCTGCATTTGAAATGTGGGGCTGCCAATCCTTTGGTGTTTTGGAGAGGTACTTGGAATCTGTAACCACCCACTTGAGCCTTGGCCAACCTAGAACCAAGAAAGAAACTCAAATTTTAGGACACAAGCTTTTAGAAATGCACTTATACTGAAAATCATGGAATTTGGCTCATTTAGAGCAGCTTGCTATCTCAAATTCACCCCCCCCCCGTTTTCTTAGTGTAGGATGTCTAATCCTCACAAAAAGGAAACAGGCTATAACAATACATAGACTGAGTACAGATTACTGTGAAACACAAAAGGAATGATGAAATTAGCCCTGCCTCAGAAGACCAGCAGTTTTTTTTAGAAACCCTCTTTACACAGAAACAATTGTGCTATTGAAAATCTATTTTTACTATTTTTCTCTAATTGTATTGGATGAAGTTGCTATACATCAACTGTTTACAAATATGTGAAACTGAGAAAAAAATTAACAGAACATATTGTTTTCATAGCACAAAGTGATACTCAATGTGTAAGGCTGTTTAGAGCTTCACTATTCTGTGTTCAAAGTCATGGAGCAACAAGACAACATGTTCCCAGTTCATTATGATTGGTGGGTTCAATAGCAGGAGTATAGATAGTTCAAATTTTGATGCCTAATAATCTAGTGATTCACAGTAGCCACGCTAGAAGAATGACAGGTGCTATATATTTTTGTGACATATTCATAATCTGCTTATGCCAAGTAGATTTACAATTAACTGTATTCAGGTTAATTACATTATTTAGTCTATAACTGGTAGAGAGGCAGAGGTAGCCAACCGTTTTCATTACTTTTTTAAAAACGTTCAAAAACTTTTTAAAGTTTTACATTTCAAAAACTTGAGGGGACGATGCATTGAGATCACTAAGGTGTTGATGCAACTGTTGATTTTTCTTTACTCATTTGGGGAATGGATGGAAATTTTCAAGAGAAAGCAATTACAGGCAGTCCTCGACATATGACGGCAATGGAGCTTCCCCATTGTGGTCACATGTCATGATGGCCATTAAGCAATTGTTTAATGACCCCCACCCCATGTTCTCCCTGATGTGGCTAGTAAACGAAAGTGTGAGTCGTTAAAGGCCTCTTCCATCCCTGAGACACCCAGTGTAATATTTCTGATTCCTTGGGTTCCTGCAGGCCTTCTCCCCTCCCAAATTTCTTCAATTCTTTCCCCCCACGGGTTCAACCCACTGGTGGGTGAGAATCAGGTCTAAAGCCTCTGGGGACTTAGCGTGTGGGAGAAAGCCTTGCTCGGACCCAGTAAGGGACTTGCTGTATGTGTGGAAGGAAATGCCTGCAGGGGCCCGGTGGGCAAGTAAAAAGCCTGCAGAGATCCAGTGGGGGGAAGGGGAGAGAGGTAGGGGGATGCTGCAGCATCCTTGTGGCCGGTCATAAGGGCAAACGACCACAGGTACATTGCTATGGCCATAATGTCATACGAATCTTTTTGGGAGTGTCTCCCATTAGTTTGGATGGCCAGTAAGTAACCAGTCACTAAGCAAGGACCATCTGTATGCTAAGAATAGCAAAGATTTTGCCCATCTATATTCTTTGTTATTTTAAAGAAACTCCAGCAAAATTCTTATTTGAAAGTCAGGAAAAAAAGGTGCCAAATTTGAGATAGTTCCGGGGAACAAAAACGAGTTGTATTTACTGTGTTTCATCCTCCGAAAATAAGACCTACCTACATTTTTGCCTCTTGGAGGAATATAAGGCATCTCTTGAAAATAAGAGCAGGGTGCAAAGAAATGGGGTGGGCTGAAAACTGTGGCAGACAGCTGGGAGGCTCCAAATTCACGCACTTGCAGACTGCTGAGAAGTGTTTTCGGGTAGCCAGCAAGTGCGCGAATTCGGAGACTCCCGGCTGGCTGCAGGCACGCGAACTCAGAGCACTGCAGTTTTCAGCTCACCCCATTTCTCTGCACTCCGCTCAATCAGGTAAGGAGCCGCCCGGGGGGAGTGTTATTTGGGGGTGGGGGATCTACCGTGTTTTCCCCAAAGTAAGGCACCCCTCGAAAATAAGACCTAGTGCTCCTTTGGGAGCAAAAATTAATATAAGACAGTGTCTTATTTTTGGGGAAACACGGTACCAGTGTTACTCTCAGTCTGCCATGAGTTAGTAGTGTCTGGTGCAAAAATTGGGGTGTAAGTGCACATATTGGTTGGACAGTGATTTTTGTATTACTGTTTACTACATATTATTACTACTGTATTTGTGATAGTCATTATCTAAGTTGCTAAATGGGGACTATCTGTATTACACAGCTTACATATAGCAATTGGAGCTATCAGCATAATAAAAATATTAAAACAGATTTTAAATCTTTTAGGAAGTTGTCCAACTGTCTTTGGACTTTGTGAAACAGCTTTGCTTAAAGATCCAGGCAGAGAGACCAGGTAAGAAATTAAAATAATGGCACAGCTATTTGAACATAATGTTGAAACAGTATTTTCTGAAACTTGGCAAAACTCAACTCATGTGCAAGTTGACTCAGTTTTCTTGAAAAGAGTACAGAAACGTGGTTTGTCCTTGTCTTCTAGGTTTGTCCTTGTCTTCTAGGTTTGTTTTCAATTTCCAACCTAATTGATTGCCCGGTAATTCACTTGAAATCTTTCATACAAGGATTATTACTATCACTAAGAATAAGAAAATTAGCTTTATGTAGATTAAAGCCACATGATCTTGTCTTTAGACCAAATTTTTTTAATGGTGTAATTACATCATGGGACAAACAGATCTTGCTTATGAAATTAATTGTTTAGTTATTAGAATAAATATTGATGTTGCCGTCAGTACAGATATTCCTTGATTTACAACCATTATTTTAGCAACCATTCAAAGCTGCAATGGCACTAAAAAAAGTGACTTACAACCACTCCCTGCACTTAATGACCGTTGCAGAATCCTTGTGGTCATGTGATCAAAATTTGGGTGTTTGACAATTGACATGGAATTACAAAGGTTCCATGTGATTGCCACTTGCGAACTTCCCAACCAGTTTCCAACAAGCAAAGTCAATGGGGGAAGCTGGATTCGCTTAATGACCATGTGACTCACTTAACAACTGCAGTGGTTAGCTTAATAATCATGGCAAAAAGGGTCATAAAATTGGACATTGCTCACGTAACAACTACCTTGCTTAGCAATGGAAATGATAGTCTCAGTTGTGGTCATAGGTCGAGGACTACCTGTAATCTTTTTTTATAGTGGAGCTAATCAAACTGAGATTTCAGAACTGCATATTGCCCTCTGAAACGCAGTTCTTGAGTCCCTCCAGAAATTGCCTAACAAATTTTAGTTTCTAATGTGCTATATGGAACAATAAGGTTAATAGTATTTACTGTAATTTTAATTCAGTACAAGTTAAATTATGCCAAATCTAGCCTTTGTTCTCAAGCTATATTTTTGGAGTTTGCCCTTATAATGCCTCTTAGCTGCCAAGTATGTTCCCGAAAAAGTGTAGCTTGATCTATTACTATATATACCTGTCTAGGTACTTGAATACCTTTGCTTCTCTTTTCCTCTGGTGTTCCACATTTCATGTTGGAATTGGATTTTCCATTGTTATTGAGTGTTGAACACATGAACCTGGACACAGAAACTTCATTAAGGTTATAATTGTGAATGTATACTTAGAAATCCCTCAGACATAAAAGCCTGTATTCTTTTAAAGTTTTCAGGTGGTATCTCTGGAAAGTTATTCAGGACAATAAAAGCAAGTTAGGCCATCAAATAGATAAATAGTACATTTCCTCTTTCACAATAACTTGCCCTTTTAAAAGTAAAAAATGGAGCAGTGTAATGGCATATTGTTTGATGCTAAATCTGGTTCAGCTTGTATTTGATTGCAAAATAATAATAAAAAACCCACACATAGACTTTGCTGCATCAGGAATCACATCTCTTAAATATTTCCCCAAAAGTTGGGTCAAAATTTGTTTCTTTAGCTAATGCAGTATAATTTATTTGTGCCTATTATATTTCTTAACCTCTTATATCTGATGCATTGAATATTTGATATTATATATGACAGATTATTTGTTTTTATTTCTTACATTAAGATTTTTATTTTTTTACATTAAGTAGACACCTTTCTCCATCGTAGTATAAGCCAAAGTAAAGACTCTCCTGACTTGAGTTTGATTGTGAATAAATAAACATGCCCATTTTGGTTTTTTGGTATCAGTATTGAAGTGACCTACCAACCACTGATAATTCCAATCTTGACACTTAGCCTGTCTACCATGCAGCCAAGCTTCATGTCATGGTTCGAAATCCAAAGTAAATTTTAAGATCTTGTGTTTTTCAAATAATGACTTCAGAGAGTTTTTCAGCACAATTGATACATAGATGCTGGAATGCTTGTATAATTGAACTAAACCACACCCTATTACTTGGGAAAATATTTTATTTTTTCCAAGACTACTTAAAAATGTTATTGAACAGTTTTTACATTTTATTTATTTATTTATTTATTTGTTTAAATTTATATACCGCCCTTCTCCCGAAGGACTCAGGGCGGTGTACAGAAAACATGAATAAAAGACAGATATGAAAACATGAATGAATAAAAAATAAACAAGTAGAAAGGATAAAAGAAAAAGTATAAAAAAATCAATACAGATAAAGAAAAGAGGAAGAAACCAAACAAAAAGATAATTAAAGAAGTAACTGCCAATCTTCATTGCAATATATTATCTAAGATTATATTACAAAGATCCTGTATATCACATTTTCAGTCCTTTTTAATTTACAAATCCAAAAGTTACTCTCATTTTTTTCCATTTTCAAGAAAAAGTTCATAAAGGGATTACAGTCTTTTATCAAAGTATTTCAATTTATCTTGAATCAGCCAAATTAATTATTTCTTCTTCACAGTCCATTCTTCCATTACTTTTAGGAAACATTTCAGGCATGTGTTTTAAAATGCAATAACATGCTTTGGGTAAAATGCATATCTAAGATATGGATTTGATTGAAATTTGTTTTGGCAGTTTGGGGAAAGTAATAACAAAGTTATTAGTCCACTGTATTGAATAGCATGGGAAGTTTATGTGTGTTGAGCACAATAGTAGGTTCTGTGTTTGTATTCCACCCTTCCTTCCTTGAAAGAGTTCAAAGCAGAAGTTATATACTCTCAACTATTTCTGTGAGTCTGTTCTTATTTGGAAATTTGTAGTGATTTCATTGTGGGTTTTCCATATTTGAAACCCAGTAATGACACTATTCAACCACATAAGGTATTTTTCCTAGATTAAAAAATACTGAAATGCCAGTGGTTTAATGTTTTGAAGCTATTGTAGAACTATCAAAAGAAGAATGACATTTGGCCATGTTTTCTAAAAAATCTTTCTCCGTTAATATATTATACTTTTATTTGGAATAGACATACAGTATCATGATGTCTGTATATCACTAGTTTGAGCCTGATTCCTTGTAGGAATTTGACTGATTATAGGAAAAAATAGTATTAAAGAGAGGAATTCTGTTAGTATAAATGGAAGGGCAGTCCTGAGAACCATTCGCATTAACTAAATGAGGGAGTAATTGATGGCTGTGTGTTTATTTGTAGTGCTCATAAATTTGTAGTATTAAACAAGGGTGTAAGCAGTTAGTTCTTCTTTTTCTTTAGAATCACGCTGTGATAAAGACATGGATACTCTTAGTGGTTATGCTTTGTGCCTTCCTAATCTCACAAGGATGCATTTTGTTGAACATCGCCCCAAACTTTGTATAGAAATTAAGGTGAGTATATCAGGAATTCAATATAATTCATTGTGTTTACGTTGTTTCTATCATACCACTTTAATTTTATTAGCTGAATGAATGAAATGTTAAACAATGTACAAACCTAATTTTAATGCTTTGTTTTAAGTAATTATAAAAGATGAAATTGTATTTTACAATTTATTTAAAATCATAGAAAATTTTGAAGCTCATTTTAATCAGACAGAATTATTTAGAATAAAACTACAATATAGGTCATTTTGTATACCCATCCTTATGGCTACTTCTCATAAAGGAAGTGGAATGAAACTGTTCTTAGAGTGATTTTGTTCCAGTATTCCTCCTTAATGACATCAAATACATTGAAATTATCCTTCTTTTTGAATGGCACTTGTGCAGATTTAAATGTTTGAAAATTTTGAAATTTGAACTGTAGAAATGTGTTACAGTCATTTAGATTTATGCCAAATAGTTAAGTAATACTGTAGTTCTGGGAATATATCAAATGTTTTGTAGCAAAAGTAAAGCAAATATTTCTGCTCTTTATGTGTATTAGGGCTAGAATGTGTGTGTACAGCTTTTAATAAGATTTCACTGAAAGCCTGAAAGAACCTAAGGACCTTATTAGTTATTGAGAGGGCACAGGGGTGGTTGGCGGTATTACTTTTACATACAAAATAAGGGATCCTAAATTTTAAACTGCATTTATTCTTGCAGCCAAAATGTGGATTTCTCCCCTTTTCCAGTCATATTTCACAAGAAGCAAAATACAAAGTTTGTCGTTACTGTATGCACCAGCATCTCAAGGTAATGTACAACTTACATGAATTTAAACTTTTGATAGCAGAGTGAAATTAATACTCCATTTGAATATGGTACATATGATATTATTTATAAGTCAAAACTCACTCCTTTTTCAGTTGTGAGGGCCATTTTATTTGTATTAATCTACATTGTCATGAAAATGGGAAATGCTTTTATTGGGAAAAGTGTGAAGAAGCAGAATGTTGGAGATTGCAATTTTCTTAAACTGGGAGGAGAGGGAGACAGAAGGCAGCAGTAGAAGTGTCTGGAGATGTTAAAGAACTCCCATCTTGAACAATTCTATAAATTAAATTAACTGAAAGTTTGAGAAATAAATTAATGCATATTTAAGAAATCATATGTTCTATTTGTCAACAGGTAGCAAAAGGAAAATGGAAACATCTAAGTAAATATTGTCCTCTAGATCTATTCTCAGGGTAAGAAAGTATATTTTATATTTTTATGTATATTCTCTTTATTAAGCTTTTGTTCTTTGCTTAATTCTTTTGAAGGGTTATGCTGCTATATGAAATCTTAACAACGACTAACGTGAAAAGTTTCAGTCTGATAATCAATACAGAGCTGCATGATATAAACAGTTAAGGTTATGGAAAGAAGCTAATGATGTGCTAGTTGAAAAAATAATTGGAATAGTATTCAGGGAAAAAATGTGGAAAATAAGTGTTTTACAAATAGCTTCTGAATAGAATCGTCTTAACATTAAAGTGGGGTATAGTGCCAGTCATAAGATCATATAGAAATAAAATACCAATGCCTTTGAAGGTAGATTAGATAGATTAGACAGAGCAAGTTTATTTTAGTGATGGATTGGTTACATGTCATTTTAAATATTCAGATGTTTTTTTATATTTTAGAAATAAACAGCGAATGCACTGCGCCTTGAGAAATCTATTACATGAAGCACAGAATAATTTAAAAATATTTAAGGTAAGGTGCTCTGAATTTTTCAAGGAAGGTTTTTTTCTTCATCGAGCCTATTTCGCTTTATCATTTTCTAGTGTGCTTAATCAAGAAGCAGCTTTTCCCGAGAATCGAAGATGCCATCTCCATGATTTAAATAAAACAGCAATCAACACTTTGCTTACTGAGCAAATTACTTACACTGATGTTGTTTGAAACAATCCTTTTCCTTTTTTTAATGTTCTGAAATTACTTCAGGAGTGTGCTTAATGAACATAATTTGGAAGTTTAAAGTAGAGAAATGTTATATGAGATGAAGAATGAATGTGAATCTGTAAATTTGGAAAGAAGTATAAAAAATAATGATAGAGCTGGTTTGTTAAGCTCTTTTGAGAAAGCGTACACTAGTCAGAAGCTATAATAAACATACATTTTTGAAAGTCTATATACCCCTTTGTGACAGTTTTGGATTAAAGTTGAGCAGGGATCAGTTACCCCAGGTTAGCATTTCTGTGATCTGAAGACACAGAAATCAAAGATTAGAGATACTGGACTTCTTTGTTTTGTTTACTAAGAAGTACTACAAGAAACTAATTTACATATGCAACATAGATTCAGGTGTTTGAAGTCCAGCATTTAAATGCAAGGGCAGAGGTTGATTACTAGGGTAACCCCTTTCTTCATCCCAGTTGATCCTGTCTCCCACTACAATTGTGTGATCTGATTTCTGTGACCTGTTAGGGTTGAATATGCTGGACAAGCTGCCACTCTTCTCCTGTGGAAAGTTGGAGTCTATAAAGTATGGCTGTGCTTCTTTGATGGAATAGTTCCCTTCAGTCAATTTTTTCAAGTTTGGAGGGTCCTGCTTCATCCTCTCTACTTCCAGATCAGTTTCAGTCCCCCAGCTTCTGTGCTGTTCTTCAACCAGCTATGTTAGTAACAATAGCAGTAGCATTTAGACTTACCGTATTTTTCCCACCATAAGACGCACTTTCCACCCCCCAAAAGGGGGGGGGAAGTGTCTGCGCCTTATGGAGCGAATACTCCAAAAAAGCGTGGAAGATCGCTCCGCAGGACGCCGGGAACGCTCGAATATAGCCTGCTGGGCGATCCTTTGGCTTTGGAGCGTTCCGCGGAGCGATCT
>JANHFO010005446.1:81274-92398 GCA_032468095.1 Pareas carinatus
GACGGGTCGTGACGAGGGCTTGAGTGACTGTCCGCATGGCGTCGCGATCTAGAAAGGGGCGCAATTGGCGGACCAGGTGGACCTGGTAAAAAGCCCCCCTGGCGACGGCTGCCACATGATCTACCAGAGACAGCCGTGCATCCAAGAGGACACCCAAGTTATGGACCCTTTCCATGGGGGCCAGGGTCTCGCCCCCAATAGCCAGCGATGGAAAGAGCTGGCTATATCGTGACGCTGGCAGCCACAGCCACTCAGTCTTGGAGGGATTGAGCTTGAGTCTGTTGTGCCCCATCCAGATCCGCACGGCTTCCAGACACTGGGACATCACCTTGACGGAATCGTTGGGGTGGCCTGGGGTGAGTGTACAGCTGAATATCATCAGCTTACTGATGGTACTCCACCCCAAAGCCACGGATGATCTCACCCAGAGGCTTCATGTAAATGTTAAACAGGAGGGGCGAGAGGACTGATCCCTGAGGCACTCCACACGTGAGGCCCCATGATGTCAACCTCTGCCCTTCTGTTAACATTGTCTGCAACCGGTCAGAGAGGTAGGAGAACCACCGAAAAAAAGGTGCCTCCTACTCCCAACCCCCCCAAACCAGCACAGCATGATACCATGGTTTTTTTAGATTTTTATCCTTTGTAAAGAATCGCCGTTTTCTTGTATTTGGAAGTCCTAGGCATTTAAAAGCCTTTGTGGCAGAGTATACACAGAGTGAACATTAAAATGTAAGTTATAATAGCACTTTCCTTATCGCCACTTCAGACTTTTACTTTCTTGAATTGTTCTTCCTGGCCATCTACGGCTAAAGGTTTCAGTCCGTCCTTTGCTGCATTCCACTGGGGATATCCAGGCTCGCCCGAAACAGCTGTCACTGAATTCGGGTGCCTGGGAAACTCCCCTTGTCGCCTCCCCTCCAGGAAAGATCTCCGCACTTTTTCAGCACTGGAAAACTCAGCAAAGTCTGCTTCAGAGGTCAGAGAATCGATCTTCTTTCTGTCCTGCCGTTGCGTCACCCGGAAGTTCTTTTTTAAAATTTCTATCTGTCCAGTTAGTTTGTGTGTCAGACAGACAGACATCTGGTGCAGTCTGAATACTTATGTATTTTAAGTGCCTGGCAACTGTAGATTTTTTAATTAACCTGTTTTAGTTTAAATGATCAAAAAACCAGAACAAAACAGAATATCACTACTATTGAACTGCTTTCTAAGGATTAATTCCATCAAATTTCATTTGGATTCATAAACTGAGGCGCTTTATAAATATTTTTGATATCTTCAGTAAAGAAGTACAACTTATCCCATTCCTAACCACTAGCTCAATTTTCTGTTTGGATTTTAAGATAATCATCAGGTATTTGGATCTTACAGCTCAAGAGATTGGTTCAAGCTGGCATATAGTTACTGCTATAGGAACAGCTTTCTATAATTAATCCATGTGAAACATCTGCCATTTGTGTCAATTATTAGATATCAGAATGAGTTTTAAAAATAGTATTCTTGGCTCTTGTTTTTGTTTCAAGGAAAGACTAATGTGTTGAGTAGGGGAAAATGAGTTTGGGAGCCAGGATCCCTGGAGTTTAACCTCCTCTCTGAGGAAATGTACAATCAGCCAGGGACTTGGTGCTCTTTTTTTCTGCAGGAGAAGCAACATTCAAATCACACTTCCCTGTCATTTGGTTTCTGCTGCCAGAGAAGGGAGAATTTGGGAGTTATAGTTCCAGCACATCTGAAAGGCTTAAAAGCTTCTGTACTCTAGCTAATATTTGCCACAAGGTCATATTCACAGCTAACTTGTTTGCTTTTATTGCCATCTTGAAAATACAAGATAAAAATTATGAGAACAAAACTATAAAATGACGCTTTCAACGGCATACAAAGAGAACCTATATAAAATGTTTTATAGGTGGCATATCACACCTGAGAAAATAGCTAAAATAACAAAAAGCAAGGAAGACAAATGTTGGAAATGTAAAATTAAAGTTGGAACATACTATCACATGTGGTGGACATGTCACCATGCTAATAAATTCTGGGTAGGAATCCAAAATTGGTTAAAAGAAATACTGAACCGGAAAATAGAATCTAAACCTGAAACATGTCTATTAGGAATATTTAGAGGGGAGATAAGCAAGCAGGATAAATATCTGATGTTACATATATTAACGGCCGCTAGAATAATATTTGCAAAAAACTGGAAAAATGAATATATACCACAAGAACAAGAAGTCATCAAAAAAATACTGGACTGTGCAGAGTTAAATAGACTTACAATGAGATTAAAAAACAGGGAAGAATTCGAATATTACCAGACCTGGTCAAAATTTTACATTTGGTTAGAAAACAAACAAGGAAATAAAAGTGAGAAACTTGACATGAGAACAAGCTATATAACTCAATCAAAACTATCAATAACTCAAAATAATACAAGTAAGTAGAAGGAGATGAAATAGACAATGGGGATACAAAAAAAAATAAACAAACACAAGAAGTATGGGTAGCCCTCAACTTACAACAGTTCATTTAGTGACGACTGTTCAAAGTTACAACAGCACTGAAAAAAGTGACCCAGGGCCATTTCCCACGCGTGCCACCTCTGTGGCCTTCCCCAGGATCACACGATGAAAATTCAGAGCCTGGCAGCTGGTTCCTCCTGAGGGCGGTTGCTGGGCCCCGAGGTCACGTGATCACTTTCCGAGGAGCAACGTCAGTGAAGCCAGATTCACTTAACAACCATTTCCCCAACTTATCAACTGCAAAGATTCCCTTAACATCTGCGGCAAGAAAGGCTGTAAAATGGGGGGCAGCTCACTTAACCAATGTCTCACTGGACAACAGAAGTTTCTGGTTCAATTGTGGCCGTAAATCGAGAATGACCTATAATAGACATTGACTGAGATGGGCGGCCATAGAAGTTGAACAAACAAAGAAACAGTGAAATAAATAAATAAATAAATCACCCACTCAGAATCCCCAGGGGTTCCTGCCATTGCTGGTGCACATCAGGATACTCGGTAGGCCTCGCTTTGCCTGCCCTCGTCTGCTTTCATCGCCTTCATTCCGTTGCCTTTTCCTTTTTCTAGAGAGCCAGGATTGGTCCAGGTTCAAAAGCTGCCGAAGAAAAGATGGCCAACGCCCTCTCCAAATTTGACAACAACGGGAACCGGGACCGCATGAAACTGTCGGACTTCAACTTCCTGATGGTGCTGGGGAAAGGCAGCTTCGGAAAGGTGTGTGCTCTGCAAAATGCACTCACAACCTGAGGCAGATTAATACACTAAACCAGTGTTTCTCAACCTTGGTCACTTGTAGTTGTGTGGACTTCAACTCCCAGAATTCTTCAGCCAGCTAAGAGGAATTCTGGCAATTCCACACATCTTCAAGTGGGCATGGTTGTGAAATACTGCACTTAGCCAAGTCAACAGAAACCATAATTATGTCACAGTGAATGAGATTAACTGTTTTCAAAAAGTTGTTTTCCAATGGGGTTACAATTTGCGGTCAGCCCTGTGAGATTGTGTTTGCCAGCTTGGATCTCAGTCACAGGAAAAACGTTCTAACTGGCACTTCATAGTTTGGGCTCTGTTGACCAGCTGAATATCGGCAGGCCTACTATGGTTTGAGATTGAAAATGCCATAATTGGCAACTTGGGTGGAAGCTAGATTGCCCAAGAGCTTCCGGTGAGATATAGGAAAGAGGCTGAATGGGCCTGGACAGAAGGGCAATAGGCACACAGAATAGACAGACAGGGAGAATAGATAGAAGTGACTCTCCTAGCTCAGTGGCCAAAATCTACAGGATAAATCTTACGAAGAATGGTTAAGGGGAGTAGGCATGTTTAGCTTAAGGAGGCCGGAAGAAAAGGCTCAGAGGAGGCAGGATAGCTGTCTTCCAGCACCTGAGGGGCTGTCACAGAGAGGGGGGGAGGGTTAGCTTATTCTCCAAAGCACCCGAGGACAGGACAAGAAGTAATGGGTAGAACATCATTAAAGAGAGACCCAGAACTAAGGAGAAAGTTCCTGACAGGGAGAACAATCAATCAATGGAACGACTGGCCTCCAGAAGTTGTGAGTGCACCATCACTGAAGTTCCAAAGGTGTTTTTTTCCCCAAAAGGCAACTGGAATTTGTTTTTCCTTGAAGACATTTCACTTCTCGTTCCAGAAGCTTTTTTGGTTCTGACTGAATGGTGGAGGTTGAAAAAATTTGTATTCCTTGCAGTCATCTGGTCATCATCACTCATTCCGAGTGCCATTGAGACCACTCGGAGGTTTATCTCTGCCCCGAAAGTCTCCAGAATACTGCAAGTGGGTGCGGAGCCTTCTTGGAACTGCTGGAAGGACTGTGTCGTAGATAGGAGATAGGCGGTGTTGTATTCCCCCCCCCCGCCATTGAGAGAGGGCTGTTCGATCTTGATATAGACGCCCCCCTTGGCCCCTCTTTCAAACCATCATTGGAGGTTTTCAAGAAGAGATTGGGCGACCATTTGTCTGGAATGGCATAGATCCGGAGTTGGACAAGGAGGCCTCCAAGGTCTCCTCCAGCCTTAGATTCTATGGTCGCAGAATCTGGAAGCCATCCAGTCGAAGCGCTCAGTCCGTCTACAGGACGGCTCCTCTGCTCACTGAAAAGGGGACAGAGAGCACGGAGGGGAATGAGTCCTTGCTCGGGGCTCGGTCTTCAGCTGGCTCCGCTTCCTCAGGGAGGGAAAGATTGCCGAAAGCGTGTAATCACCAGGGCCAAGGTCTCTTTGGAAGACGGTGCCTTCTTCCAGCCACAACGGGTGATCCGGGGCAGGGTTCCCCAACCTTTCCGGCCTTGCGGGGAGGGTATGGCTCTGGGTGCAGGCAACTGAACACGCACAGCTCCATTTGTGTGAGCGGTTGGCACGTGTGAACCTGGCCCTTCCACAAATGGAGCGTATGTGTGCATACTCGCCCCCTGCTTGTGCAAATGGGGATGCGTGCGCGCACTCACATGCCACTTTCTCAGCATCTCGCGGACCCGATAGCAGGCTGCAGCTGGGGGGGGGAGGGGTTGAGCATCCCTGACTTGGGGAGACTCAGCAGCGCAAGAGGGAGGTGAGGTTCTTTGCAGCCCTGCAGAATGGATAGTTCACGTTTCATAGAACTTCCTGATATAGATCATTTTATTAGGATTTTTTACAGAAGTAAAAAAAAATCATATGGAAATAAATAAAGGAAAGTTCAGAAAAAGTTTTTTAAAAGTGCAAACACACTTAGAAAGAATAAAAAAAGAAAAAAAATTCAATCTTCTTCACAGCAGTTACAAACAAACTTATTCTCCTTCCTTAAAATTGTGTTACGGCGTTCTTTTCTTACCATATTCAATCCTTTTTAATCCGCATATTCAGAAATCAACATTTCATTTCCCCTAATTTTTTGGCAAAAAAGACCATAAAAGGTTTCCAATCTTTTATGAAAGTACTTATTGTTTTATCCCTGATCAAGCAGCTCAATTATGCCATTTCTGCAAATTCTGTCATCTTCACAATCCACTCCTCCGCTGTGGGTGTTTCAGTATTTCTCAGCTATTGTGCATATAATTATCTTGCTGCATAAACAAAATGAATCTTCATGAGACTTTTACAACTGGTTATCCATAAACCAGTCAAACACCAGGGAAATCGGGAGATTCGGTCCATTCAAATGTGTAGAAAGATTTGTTGTAAGTTTAAACTATCTAAAAGAATCTGAATTACTAACAGTCAAAGCAATTTGGCAACAGATAAGGAATTCATGGTGGGCTGGACTCAGATCTCTTGTGGGCACGATGGCGCTCATGACTGGTGACGCGTTTGACCCCTCCCTCGGACCCAGCTTGGTCATCTCCTACAAAATTCCAGTTTTAAAAAAATCTGGTTTCTTCTGAATATTGTTCTTTAAATTTTCTGCTATCATCATTTATAGTTTTTCGCGGTACGTTATTTGCTTTTTCACAAATCCACCATGAATGGGTAAAATGACCCTTCGTGTCTTTCACATTGCCAGCATTAACTAAAAGTACTATTATACATCCTAGATAATATCTCTGATGTCATGTAACAATGATGCATCATTTTATTTAAGCATTCCCTTGTATTACAATGTGAATTTCAATCCTTTTGACCACATTCGCTCCCATCATAAATCTAAATAAATAAATAAATAAATAAAATAAAATAAAATCTGTGTATTATAACCAAAATTCTTACCCATTTTATCTTGCACTCTTTAACTTATTCTTTTTCTATTTCGAGTCTCAACAAAAACGTATACATTTTAGCAATCACATGTTCATCATTTGTACATAGTTGTATCTTGGATTCTGTCTTAAGGTTGTTCAACTTCTATTACTTTTTTATCTATATTAAATCTTTCTCTTGATGGTGTCTGTAAGCCACTGAAATATAAATCTCTCTGCAGTCAATTGTTCTCTTGTCTTCCTTAAGTTCTCCATATTCCTACACTAAGAAATCTTGATATTTCTCTTCGCCTGCTGTTTCTTTTCTATAAAATACTTCTTGACCTGAGGGCAACCTGGTTTCTCCAGCTTTTTCTCCATTTGTGACGTAAATGTCACTTGCTGTCTGCAAAGGGAGGTTGTTAGCACCAAGCTCTCCCAGGCAATGGCCAGTCTGGTACCACTTAATGCCAAATTTGGTCATAGGTTTTTGCAAGATTAAAACATTGGGGTTTGCAATACTGTCAGGGCACCCCTGGCTTATAACCAATGTTGGCCACAAGCAGGTTCCTTGGTTGCAAGGATGGTGCGCAGAACGAAAATGCCTGTACCAGGAAGTAGCAGTGTAAGCCAGTATTACGCAAGCACAGACTGCAGTGAAGTATAAAAGGCCTTTATACTCAGAATAGTCAAGCACAGTCCAATCTCGAAGTCAGCAGTCCAGTTATCAAAACACAGTCAAGCAGTCCTTCTACTAACCAAGTTAGCGAGTTGTTTTTTGCAGTATCTTCACCAACAAAGTTGGCCAGCAATAAACAGCAATACAGGAACCAAAGCAGAGACGCGGATCACCAAGCGAGAGTCACCAAGCGAGAGAGAGAGTGAGTTCAAGTCTGCTGTCTATATACTCCAGGTCCTGGTCTAATTGCGATGGGTGTGGCTCAGCTTGGTTCAGCTGGCCAGCCGTTCAGTAAACCAACCTGTAGGGTTCTTAAAGGGACCACAACCCATACAACCCTAACAAATACCACCTTTTCCCAGTTGATGTGAAGGAGCAGCCTTTTTCTGGGCAGGAAACAATAGAAAACATTGGGCCTGCTTGGTGCGTCAGCGCAGTGGCCGCTGCCCTTTTTGGGCACCAGGGACCGGATCCATGGAGAAAGGTTTTTCCATTGACCGGAGGGGCCCTGGTTTTCTGTGCTGCCTGCATTCTGCGGATGGGGCTTGGCTGACTCGCCACGGACCGGTGCTGGTCCACAGACCGGGGGTTGGAGACCCCTGAATTACCAGGTTTCAGAATTAATGAAGACAATGAGGTTAACCAAAAAATATGAGAATGGAAGATCAAACAGAATGAATGAATAAAATGGGTTTTAAGTTTGAGAAGAAGGTAAAAATATCTGGGTATCACCCTGAAAAATACTAACTGCATGTTATTCCAAAGTAACTACCGGTATGTTAAGACAAGATTGAATGAAGGTAAAAAAGATATGTTAAGATGGAAGAAACCACAATTGCCATTGCTGGGGAGAATTTCTGTGATAAAACGACTGTCCTGCCTAGATTTTTGCTGTTGTTTCAAGCAATAACTTTTGGGCAGCTGATGTACCCCTTAAACAGTGGCAGGAAGATGGATCTAAATTTGTTGTGGCAGAGGGAAGAACCACGGAGATGGACGGAGTTGTCTTGAAATGGTATTTTGAGGTTGCTGTCTGACTTCTATGAAAAAGCGGATGTTGTGGAGGGACAGAGGCCTCCTGGAGCTACCCTGTTTCCCCGAAAGTGAGACACCCTCCGGAAACAAGACCTCCTTACAGTTTCCCCTCTCCCTGAAATATAAGGCCTCCCCCCAAAATAAGACCTCCCTGATAATAAGGCCTTGGACTTCCGGTTCTGGGCGGCCTCGGTGGAAAAATAAGACCTCCCCTGAACATAAGACCTAGCACATCTTCGGGTCCAAAAATTAATATAAGACAGTCTTATTTTCGGGGAAACACGGTAGAAAAAGTTAAGAATATATCTGACATTGTTGAGATTGGTGAACTGCACACTCAGAAGGCTGGTTTATGTTGAAATATTTATCTTGTTTTATTACAAATAAAAAAGAACTGACAATAAAGAACCTGACGGCATAATGTACCGTATCTATACCAACAAAGTTCAAAATTGTGTAGGCAATTTACTGTTTTTGAACTCAGTAGTACAAAGACTTCTGCAAATGCCATGAATAGTCAAGAAACAAATGGATCCTAGTCACTCACATAAATGACCAGGCTCGAGTTCACATACTCTGGGCACATGCAAATACTAATTCTCTTGAGAAGCCTATAATACTGGAAAAGAGGAAAGACCAACAGCAAGGTGGAGGGATCGAATCGCTGTGGTGATAAACGTACACCACTGGAAGCCCTGATGGGTCAGAAACATCTGAAGGTACACAATTGGGAAACCTGAAGGACAAACCATTCTGAAGAAAAGAGTCAATACCAATTTGATGGCATATAGTCAACAAGTTCAGTTGAAAAAGTTTCCTGAGAATTTTTACATTGTTCCAAAATAAATAAAAGTCAAAATACATTGCATTTCCTCCCTGAAATGATAATACAGTTAATTAAATATAAGCAATATTTAATTATTTCTCTTTTAGTCATATTACTATTCAGATAATTTTGGGATGGACTTTTAGACCTCCTAAATCTCCTATTTATGTAGTGCATACACAGCACTCTATTTGAATGTAAAGCACAATGCAAGATGGGCTGGATGGATAGATATATTTGTGAAGGGCAGAATGAAATGAACTTTGACCTTGAATCTTTGTTATATAGGTAGTTGCTTGCTCATGTGTTGCTTGACATGTCTTAGTAATATGTAAGGCACACAATGGACTCCTACAAATGAAGAGGGTGAAGTAATATAAACTCATGACATTAGGGAATGAATTCAGGCTCACAAAGAGAAATAAGAACGCTGTAATTCAAGCCTTCTGAAATAATCTGAATATTTGCACAATTACATCATACATGAATAATTTGGAAACTTCCAAACTGATCTACATACTGCAAATCCGACCCCCCTACACACATACATACAACATAACGTACATAATGTTCTACATTTGATCCAAACAAGAGAAATTGCTAAAAATTGTTATGGTCTCAGAGTGATTTGTACATAATAAAATATGCACAGGTTTATATATCATCAACATCACTAAGGTGTTTAACAAAGGAGATTATTTCTTCAAAACCATACAAGAAAACCAACACAATCTGCATTCACAAGAAAGAGAAGCATAATATCTTAAGTAAAAAAAAATACTAGTGCTATGCAAAAATTGAAAATGTGGTTGATTTCCAAGCTGAAACAGCAGTATCAGTTTCAAAGTACTATACTTCCAAAATGAGAGAGACAGTGAAAAGAAAAACAGAGAAGAGTTGAAAGGGAGAGGTGGAAGATATGAAAGAAAGAGAGAGAGAATGAAGGAAAGTAGAATGTAGAAGGTGGAAGAGAGAATGTGGAAAGGGGATGAAGAAGGGAAATAGGTAGTGAGAAGAAAGAAAACGAAAGCAAGAATGAAAGGTGGCCAAATCCAGTTAAAAATAAAGCCATACCATGATGCAGCCACAAAACACAATAGGAATAAGGAAGGTAAGTGGAGAAAGAAAGAGAGATGAAAGGAAAAGGAGAGATAAAGGAGAAGAAAGAAAGAGAAATGAGAGAAAGTACAGTACAGAAAAGATGAAAAAGAAGAGGTAAAGAAGGAAAGAAAAATGGAAGTAGGTGAGGATAGAAAGAAGGAGAAAAAGAAAAGGACTAGAATGTAGAAGATAGAAGAGAGGATGTAGGGAAGGAAAGAAGAACGGAAATAGGGAGAAGGAAGAAGGAAGACCAAAATAAGAATGAAATGTGGCCAAAGCAAGGCAGAAATAAAACCCTGACAAGGCAAGGCTACCAAAAAAACATGAAAACGAAGGATAGTTGTAGAAAGAAAAGGAAGGGGTAAGAAAGTTGGATATAGAAAGACGAAAAAGGAGCCACAAATTAGACTGAAGGAGGAAGAGAGAATAAACTGGATGGTTAAGAAGAGATCAGTCAAAAAATAAGGGTAGAGAAAGAGTGAAATCAAAAAGCTAGAAGACAAATAACAAAAAAGAATGAGAAGGAAGAAGGAAGGGAAGAAAAGGATTAAAGGCAAGAAATAAGAAGGTTAAGGAGGAAGGAAGAAAAGAACAGAAAAAAATGAAAGTAAATTCTCTAACTGCTATAAGAAATGCAAAAATGAATGGGTCAACTTTGGCTTCTTAAGGTCCAATCATGTGACTATTCATAAGAAGTCAAACCATTTTCAATGTCTCAAGAACGAGAGCCCCGATTGAGGCCAGTAATAAAGAAGTCAATGACTAACAGAATTGAAACCCAAGTGATAAAGAATGTGCTTAAATATGGTGAATAAATGATACAAAAGTAAATGTATATAATGGATTTAGAGATAAAGAAGGATTGGAAATTAAAGAGCTCTTAATAAATGAGCTAACGGGGGGGGGGGAGAATGAGTATATGTGTAAATAATGTATGTATGTAAATGTGATTTTTAAATGTGAAAATAATAAAGATATTTTCAAAAAAACAAAAAAAAAACAAAATGAGAGAGACAGCCTGCATCAAATACAAACAGTTGTTTAATCTTGAAACAGAACCTTGAATTTGGGATGGTTAAATGTGGATCATTTTGCACTCCCTTAATAACAATCAGGAATACTGAGTAGCAATAAACAAAGCTAGACTGTATACAGCTAGGGCAGTTCTCAAATGCACCTAAATTTCTATAAGAACCCTAGGAAACATGGTTTCAAATTTTATTTATTTTGAGCATCATGGCATGCCAATAAAAACATTTATTTATTTATTTATTTATTTATTTATTTATTTATTTAT
>JANHFO010005447.1:18197-37315 GCA_032468095.1 Pareas carinatus
TGTAAGCCGCCCTGAGTCCTTCGGGAGAAGGGCGGGGTATAAATAAAATTATTTATTTATTTATTTATTTATTTGAGACAGAGAGAGAGAGAATGAAACAGAGAAAAAAACAGAGAGAGAGAGAGAAAGAGTGGGAGAGAGAGACAGAAAGACAACTGGATTTTCTATTGTCCTTTTCAATGACTTCTCAACCACACTCAACTCTACAGGGAAATTTTTCAGAACCTTCCCCTCTTCCCTTCCTCCCATCGATTTTCCCCCCCATCATCCTTTAAGAAATTAGGAAAACTTAGCATTTTCAAGGCAGATCTGCCCTCCGAGTCATTCCCAAAGCCAGGACAGAAGCTAAATTCAATTTATTTCATTTATGTAGTCCTATGGCTGGTATCAATGTCCATCTGCAGCCTTGGTTAAAATTGAAATTAAGATTCAACTGTTCATGGAGACGGTTAATGCAGTTTCTGCCGAAGTCGGACCAAGGGGCAGAGAGCACCTGGACCCCGGATCGGCAGGCGGCTGTGCCTGCCTGTATTTGTTTGGGGGCGGGACGCAAAGAGCAAAGTCCAGCCGGGTGTCCCAGATCGGTCGGGGTCTGGCTCAAAAGTCACGAGAAGCAGCGCAATTGCTTCTCCCTGATCAGATGGAGATTGGCAGCTACAGCCATCTGGAGAGTGGAAGGCTTACCACACGGTCTCCACCAGCTGGGAAGGATCTCGAGTTGAGCTGAGCCAACTCGCCATGCAGACCTGAGCCGAGCTCTCTGCAAAAGCGGAGGCTGGAGACAAAACCATGCCGTGCAGTGCAGCCCAGCCTGGCTCAGCCCTTCCTTCCCTCACAGGGAAGCCCCCCGTCCCCCCAAAGCACCATTTGAACAGGGACCCCTTGGGGCCCACCCCACCCTCTTATAGCTGTGTGCCAACCTGTGGGCCACATCGGCTTGGACCCTCCTCTTCCTCCTGGAGCGACCCCTCCCTTCTCACCAGGGAAGGCTCCAGTCATGGGTCAGCATGGACAGAGGTCAGCTGGTTTCCTTTGCGGTTCCTACGGCAGAGATGAAGGGGCACCGCGTACTTGAAGGCCCAGCCCTTGGTAGGGTTGAGCCTCTCCAGCTGCAGGCAGATTGGCGGACTGCGTGTTTGGAAGGAGAGGGCATGTTTTACGCCCTCCAAGCTCACATGCGGCTTCTTGCCCTTGGTGCCAGAGGCTCTAAAGATGCATGGGAGGGTGGCGCCCAGCCCATGGAAGGTACCTGCATGGAGCATCCTCTCCCAACCCAAGAGTGTGGCTGGTAATGCCCAACATTATCCCCACACAGGGTGGCAGTCCTGGGAGACACGCAGGCCAGGCTGCCCCTCTGTCCAGGACCCTGCTGACTTCTGAGACTTGACATGCGGTCTTAGTGATATATACACACTCAGGGGGTGGCCACCTAGGGTTTACTTGTCCCAGATGATGGTCTGCAGCTCCCAGATCTGGTCATCCAAGGGTAGTAGTTTGAGCTGGGTCGCAGCTGCCCCTGGCCAATCATGAAAAAACACTGCTGTCATCTGCACAGCAGCCATTTTTACCATCCCCACCTGTGCAGAAGCAGCAGGGCTTACATTGGTTTGAATCCTGTACCCTTAGTAGGCCTTGCTACTCCTTGTCAGGGTACTCTCTTGTACCAAAAGTTTTTTAAAAACCCAGTGGCTTTTTAAAAAGCCTGTGGGCTTCGTTCCTCGACAACTCCCCGGCGCAGGGACATGTGCCTCCCCAAAACAAGTGCCTCTCTTCTCTTTCGCCAGATGGGGGAGGCCCTCCACACACCACCTGCCACAAGTGTGCGTGTATGCCCCACACTTCCAAACCGAGTCAGTCAGGGCAGTGGACGAGGGATTGGAGGTGGAGAAAGCGAGGGGGCTCGCTTGGGATGCCTCCGAGCCAGCATCAGGGCCCAGCGAGGAGAGAGACTTGACTTTCCGGCAGCTTTTCTTCTGGGACTTTTTGCGGAGGCCTTGAGAAGAGGAGAGCTCCGCCCCCTCAAGTGCCCAAGCTGCAGCCTGTTGCTTCGCAGAAAGCTGCAGTTCAAAAGCCCCGAGACTTACGGCCAGACACATACCGAGTAGAAGCCAGAGGATCGCGGCCCCCGCCAGAAGCAACAAGGTGGGAAAAGGGAAATCGGTTGATCTCCTTTCTTCCCCCCAAGCCCCCTGTATAGGTTTTGCCAGCTGAGCCGCTTCCTGCCGCGATCGCCTGGACTACTATGTGCGCCTCGAGGCCGGCTTCCCAGGACAATATTGCTGCAATGTCTGAAAATATTAATAATTAAACTGAGCCCTCGCAGCCCACCCAGATTCTCTGGCGGCTCACCAGTGGGTCGGGGCCCACAGGTTGGCGACCACTGTCCTAGACAGAAATAGCCAGAGTTATCAAACCACTACCTTAAAACAGAAGAAAGGCCCAGGATATAAAAAGAAACAAGGGAGTTTGTATTATTCTATTCTTTTGTGCACTGTAAAATGTTATAAGCCTATCTTACCGAATTGGATTAGACAGGAAAAAGTATAATTCATTTTGCAGCAAAATTTACAAAGGCGTTTAATGTGACAGGTAAGTGAAGCAGCTACCAGGCCCACCCACAGTAATGCAGTGGTGAATATCAGTTGTTAAATCAGATGTATGGGCACACTTTGGGAAGTTGCCTCTCATTGCTTTGACTGTTCCCTGAAGCTATATTTTAAGTAAAAGCATGCATACTATTTAGCTTGCAATTAAACATTTTCCTTAAGCAGTTGGCACCACAGCAACTGATAATTACCACAAACATTTTGAAAAAGCCTTATTATGCTTGTTTATATAGGATCACTCTTGGCATAATAACAAGCTATCATTGCTATAAAAGTACATACGATTTGAGTATACCTTAATGTATTCACTAGGCACAATTAATCGCATGGGAAAATTAAAATGACTTACTTTAATCTTTCTAAATTATCAAACGAGTTTAAAACTTCAGGGTACATTTACCAAGTCTCGGTGCTTTGCTTGAGACACATCTTTTTTATAATTAGTTAAAGTGCCTGAAGTCACAGACAAAATCCATCTTGTAACTTTTCTTTAGTGTCTAGTGATTATAGAGCAAAATCCCTCTTCCAGCCTCCCTCCCTCCAGTTCTCTTGAGTTACTGTTTATACTAGTCTTACAGCAGCTTTTTTCACTGGTGAAAATTTAGTTTTAAATAAATGCTCCCTTTTAGCTAGGAAATTGTCAGGAGTATTGGAAAATCTTCCTATGGATTTTGTTTATTTTCTTGAAAAAGAAAGGAAAAAACAAGGTTAGCCCTTTTTTAAGTTAACAAGTCTCTATCAATGTCACTGCAGTCTTGAAGTGAACAGCGGCAGAATTAGATTATGCAGACAAAAATGTCAAAACAGTAGATTATTATAAGAATGTGGTTTTTTTCACAAGAAAGATCTTGATTGACAAAGTTGAACAAGAGCTTTGTTAATTGTCCAATGGCAATACTGTGCTAGATGGGCCAATGATTATATTCGGTACAAGACAGATTCAGATATTCTGTAAACTATTTCCTTAATAGTTTCTATATAACAATTGTCAGGAAATTGTAGTGCAAAGTATAAATGTTCCTTGTAAAATAATAAAGTGCTAGTATTCATTGCATCTTCATTTCATCTCTGGCCTTAGTCCAATGTTTTTCAAACTTGTCAACTTTAAAATCTAAGGACCTCAACTGCCAGGAAGCTGGCTGGGGGAATTCTGGGAATTAAAGTCCACACATCTTAAAGTTGCCAACTTTGAAAAACATTAATCTAATTGTAATCCAGTTTAAATGACAACTTTCCTTTCATAATTGTTTGCAACCACAAACTTTGATGAGGGGTCATTTGAGTTTGAAGTATGACTACAGTATCATCCCTAGCTTCTGTAACGGATATTTTCATGAGCATGATGACAAAATTGCATTGGAATCAAGCAGACTATTTCCCTGGGTTTTGATGTGGAGAATACAGGCAGCCCTCGTTTAACAATTATGACAATGATGAAAAGCTAAATTTACATTTACTATCTTTGTAGGTTTGTAAAGCAAAGGAAACCTGAACTAAGATCATAGCACAGTCACAGTTTCACTTAGTGACCACTTTACTTAAAGACTGAGTTGCCGGTCCCAATTGTGATTGCTAAACAAGGCTTGTTTGTACGTAAGTTTTCAATTTTCATATTAATATCGGTGCAGATTAAAGAAAAATCTGAGGATTCCTGACATTAGAAAATCTCTATAAACTCATGGGTATTCAAGCATGCTTCTCAAATTCTTTTGTCACTAATAAAGCAAGTGCAGTCGTCAGCAGAACTCAAGCAGAATAACAATAGTTCGAAAGTAAAGCTATATTAAAAAGCATAAATGAGTTCCTGCTAAAGAGGGCAGCCCACTTCCTCCCTTGGTTTATTTCATGTTTTTGCCTGCCCTATCAGTAGTAGTCAGGCGACAGCAAAACAAAAAATACATTGCAAAATCATAATAACTCATTATGAATGAAGAGAGCTAATGTAAATGGTTTTTTTCAGAGACTATTCGTAGTCTTATAATTTTTTCATCTGTTGGCTGAAAAAAAAGACTTATTTAGAAGTAGTTAAGATGCTGGCTAGATCTATAACGCCCCTTTGCAAATAGAAGGGCTTTTTCCATTCATGGAAAGGTTTAAGATGTAAAGAAAGCTGACGCTGGAGGAAACAAGCTTCACTAGTTTCCCCTTACTCTTCTGTATGTGATTGGAGGACAATTCCATCTCATTCCTGAAAGTTCTCTGAAGTGGGAAGCCCTATAAGAGACTGAACTGATGAGGCTGCTGCAAATCCCAAGCAGCCCCTTGGTCTACTAAACAGCTGAGGTGAAATAAATGACTTAAAAAGCAGTGAAAAACCAGAAGTTGAGGTGACCGAATGCTGGCAAGAACTCAGCAGCACTTTGACATAGTGATGGCAAGAGCAGAGAGGTTAAGTAGACAGATAAATCTTCTGGATACTTAATTATCTGCTGATGTCCACTGTTAAGAGTGATCTGGATCTTTTAGGGACGATTGTGAAGGACAAAAGATAGATATGATGGATGGATTTTGCAGATTTCTTGATAAATCTGTGCATAACCACTCCAGTTGGGTGCCAGTGGGCAGAATCCATTTTGATGAAATGTGACTCCTTGTGATACTACCTGGGATTTGATTCATCTTGAGCTTGAAAAAGTGAACAAGGTCCTCTATGGTTTGAATTCCGCCACCTGCAGGCTGAAACAAGACTCTCTTGTCTTCTTTTGAATCCTTGAGGGGAGTGTGTGCAGCAGCACCAAGAGGTAGTCAGGGTTGAGGATGCAATGCCACTTCATTATCAAGCTCCCCAAACCAAGACCACATGGACTTCTAGAAGGACTTTTACTGCCAGCAGTGTAATGTAACAGAATCTTGAAAGTAATTCTCCCTCAAAATTTTAAGACCCAGAATTGCTGAATCTTTTTCTCACAAACCTCCTCCCTCTTGGGCTCTGGAATTTCCTCTCTAATAGCCCTTGCTTTTTTGCGCCTTCCGAGTTCACCAGTTTTGCTAGACATTCAATCACATTTTCTTAAAGAAGACATGAGTGTATCCTCACCTGAAGAGGTCCCCCATGAAGCCCAGCTGCTTTTGACACTATTGCTCATTTTTCAATCCCCCCTTTCTTACAAAAGTAGTTGAAAAGGTGGCAGCAAAATAGTTAGAGAAGATGGATTCCCTCGATTCTTTCCAGTGAAAAATTAGATCTGGTCATAGGAGAGAAGCTGCATTGGTCACTCTGGTTGGTTCTATCTGTACTTCAAGGAGGGAAGTACACTCCTATTTCTCCTATTAATTTTCTCAGAGGTGTTTGATAGCCTCAGTCCTCCTAGACCAGTGATGGCAAACCTTTTAGAGACCAAGTGCCCAAACTGCAACCCAAAAGCCACTTGTTTATCGCAAAGTGCCAACATGGGAACACATCATGGCCATCAGTGAGCCCCCCCACCTCACTCACCTCGTGGCCATCGGGAACCCCCCCCCCGTGTCTTCCTGCGGTCATCATGACCCCCACAACCCCCTGCAGCCATCGGTGACCTCTCACACACCCTGCAGCAATCAGTGAACCTCCCCTTTGTGCTTCCGCCTGCACTAAACAGCTGTTTGACGCTTTTGCCTGACTGAACTGGGCTGCAAGGCTTCTGCCTGCGCCACTGGCTGCTCAGCTGTAGTAAGAACTCTGGTGAAGGCGCACATGCCCATAGAGAGGGCTCTAAGTGCCCTCTCTAGCACATGTGCCATAGGTTTGCCAATATGGCTCTAGACTGTGTATAAGGACTGCAGGTTGTAGGCATTGTTTTACAGTAGTTCCACTGCTAATTCAGTGAGCATTTTAAATCAGTCATAATAGCAGACTTCCATGGGGTTATTATTCAAATGAGGACTTCCTATAATAAACTCTATATTTTTGTGGAACCATGAAAGTCTTCTCACATATTAAAGCATTATTTTTCTTTTTCTGATAAATGAAACATGCACAATGGGTTTGGCTATATGCTTATCATCATTTAAGGGGGGGGGGAAATTGCAAAGAAATTGGATTTTTGTGGTGATAGTAATGAAATTGTAGTGGAATTACTTGGAATAGGTTTATTCAAGGTTTCATTTAAGGGAAACGGTACCTGGACTGCTCAGGAGAAAGCATGGAGAATTTATGAGGTTGGATAAGCAAAGATGAAAGATTTCTTCAGAGAAAGGATCTACTGCAGAGGTCCCCAACCTTTTTTGGCCAGGGGTGAGTGGAGAGGGACAGGCCTGTGCCAATCACATGCAGTGGGATGCGACACTGGGATGAGCTGAGCGAGTGGGACATGGAACTTGCACAGCACTCACATGAGTGGGTCTGTGTGTGTCAAAGCTCCCACACTTCCTGATCCTATCAAAGTAACTAAGACCAATAGTCATTTCAAAGTTCATTGATTTATTGGTTCAGACTGACCGGCAACAGAAACTTCAAAAAAGAAATGCTGAAATTAGCGATTCAAGGTTTTTTCACACAATATTAAGAAGTTTCTTCAGTCCAGCCTCCTGTCCCAGGATATCTGTAACATTGCCATGGGAATAGGATAGCTGCCATGGTGACCGAGACACGTGTGCGGCCAGACTAGATAACACACTGAAAACAAATACATTTTCCAACAGTAGACTACTCTTCACCCCTCCCCTATTTTAAATGACAAATTCCCTTAAAGAAACAGGCCTCGTTTCTGCCAGGCGGGTCCGGGAAGAATTTGACAGTGCGCTCGTGACAACCCACTACTCACGTGGCCTGGTTGAAGAGGGTCTGTGGACTGGGGGCCCCTTTGATCTACTGAATGGGGAAAATTGAGGTGGACAGAAAAGTAGAGACAAACTGAAACAAACCAAGAGAAACAAACTCTTCTAGGTAAAAAAAAATGCTTAAAAAGTTAAAGGATGAAAAGAACAGTGTTAAAAGCACAGCTGTCTAAGAGCATGTTCTTGCTTCCATGGTGATAATTTTTCCATTTCTTTTAAATTATAAGGCTAGTAAGGTGAACTTTAGCTTTGCACCCTACTGTTTACCTAGGGAACACATATGCTGGAATGACTATGATGCTGAAGGCCATGCCAAATCAGCCCCAACCTGCTGTGAAGAGGACTACCCAAATGTAATCCCCAAGATTTATGTCCAACTCAATCAGGATTCTTCCTTCATGTTCACAACACCAAGAAGCTCCCTTGAGTAACTTGAAGTTCGTTTAGGCAAAGTTTCTCCTTTCCAGGAATTTTAGTCCAGGAACAGTTCTTGATAATGTAACTGTCTTCATCAGAAAGCATGTACTTGCCATCCTCTTGACTTTGTGGGTGAATTTGTTTGAAAAAGGTCTGTTTTGCTTGCTCTTGTTTGTCAGGAAGAGAGATATACATGTTCAAGGTACTCATGTGACAGGAAATTCTGCCTGTTGCTCTTGTTTTCTGAGCAGAGTGCGTGTTATACCCTTGCTTTTGATAAGATGCCAGGACTGTGATTTGCAGCACAAATGGAAGACAAGTGATTATGTCTGTATCTTTAAAAATAAACGCCAGTGTCTTGTTTGAATGAGTCATACGTTTGCCTGGCTCCTAGCCAGAATTCTGAAGTGCTTATAATGCTCCTGGTGTTATGAAGTTTGCTGATCTGGCTGTCAGCCAAACATATGTAATATTCCTTCTGATAACATGGATGTTTGTCTTTTGAAAGGAATGGCTGCTGTTCTTTGTGCGCACCAGAGTTTAAATACTTGAATAGCTCTCCATCTTTAATGCTAAGCAAATGGAAAGACTAAAGCAAAGCACCAGTATTATTTTTCTTCTCTTTAAAAGGAAATTTGCAACTGATTTATAAAGGATTTGCAATATGTCAAAAATGTCTTTAATAAATAAATAACAATATTATTGTATATCTCTTTAATGTCATAGGGAGGTTACATAGGTCATGGGAAATTTATTTTTCTACATAGTCAGAGGTAGATAACTGACAAATAGCAAGTATTTACTTCAGTCCATTTCTAGATTAACTCAAAAATACAAAACCACAGCCCTACATTAAATACCATCCCACAATGTAGATTCAGTTAAAATTGTGAGCCAGCTTCAATTCACTGGAACATGAAGTCCTTTGAAACATAGTTCTGAAAAAGACATTGATCTAATCTTCTGCTAAGATGCTTGCTGTTCATTTATCAGCCTCTCTGGTATGTGTTATTGTATTTAAGTTGTTGAGACTTGGGACATTTGCATTCGCCTTTTGGTTCAAAAGGAGTGGTGGTATAAGTAAGTTGGATATTAATTAAATCTTGAGATTGTGTGGTTTAAAATAGAGACCATAATTAGAAGAAGTCAGCTGTCCTGGCATATGTAATGATGCAATAGAAAAATGCCTACAATATTGGTAGGTTTAGTGCATTATGTTCTTGTTGATTTGTGGGGTTCTTGGGTGTATATCAATATATATATTTTACAAAGAAGAGAATAAAACAATAATGTTGCATGAAATGCAGAGCAAGAGAGTAAGGAGGAGAAAGAAATCAGGCGTGAATAACAGACACATGCTGGCATTTTTTTGTTTTAGTTTTAGTTTTTGGTTCAGTTTTACTTTGTTTTTGCAGTAGAGTGTTTTTTTTTCTCAGGCTATCAATCAACTTTTCACCACTTCCTGCAACAGCAGGTCTGCAATAAATCCCGCTGTAACTGATTGGTTTTCATTTCCTCTGCCAAAGTCTACTAACCTGCGAGGCATGACACAGTGACACCAGAGCGAGCAGCTGATAATGTAATACACAACTCCTGTGAGGCAAAAGTTAAAAGTGCTTGTTCTCTCAGCAGAATGATTTTAAAGATCTTTATATTCTAGTTCCCAGGAGGGATAATTACTCAATATAACACAGAGAGCATTTCTTAATCTCCTGGAGGAATTTTATTTAAAAGTGTGCGGAAAGGATAGAGACAACTGGATGGTGGGTGGCTGTTGTTGTTTTTTCTTTTAATGTTCTCAGCCTTTTCCAAATTACCTTCATTCCAGGGGGCAGCGCAGCCTCTGAAAACATGTTCCAGCAGAATGTTCAACCCCAATTATAAGACTATTAAGGGAAAGGTGGTAGCTCAGCAGCTAAGTGTGGAAAGCACATGCTAGGTTCAGATTCCTGATGCTGCCACTTAAAAGAATCTGAGGTACCAGCGCCTGGAGAAACAGCTGTGGAGAACCGGTGGGAGCTACGGATGATAATTATGCTGAAAGAATCTGGCCTTGTTCGTCTATATTCCTAAATATCATCTCTGTAAAAATATTTAAAAGCAATCAAATGGCATTGAATTCTCTGGTCTTTAAGGGGGGCGGGGAAATGACACATAAAAAGTTTCAATTCAGTTTTACCTTAACCCAATTATCACAGATTTGTTCCTGTGAAATAGTTAGAAGACAAGGTATTTAAATCAGTGCAGACTGTATGGTTTTCTTTAAAAAAAATTAACACGCAGGTGTCTTTTCGTAAAGTGGGGAAAGCTTCTAGAGGAAGCAATTCTCACTTCCATCTGCTCATCTATTCAACCGCCATGCCTTCAAACATGCCATTCATGCCACGCTGACAGGGAGAGATGCTAATTGTGGCTGTGTTGTTCCTACCCAGGGAGAGTAATAAAGCGGCAAGCGCTGTTTCTTTTTTTAATCTGAACAGTCTGCATGCATCTGTATTCACAGGCTTTTACCAAATTGAAGCAATGCCTCGACTGAAATGAGCGTGACCAAAAATGTAAACAGGAAAAAGGGGAAGTACATTCTCAAGCATGCACAGAAATAAAGATGTTGTAGACTCAAAGTATTACAAATTAGCAGTCTTTTTTGGAGGCACTTTGAGAAGCATATTTCTGTGTCCTTTAATTGCTCTGTGCTTTTTAAGCATGGCTGAAGAACTTTAATTCACAATGAAATCTTTCTTTTCTTTGAAATTCCTGAGATTCCCTCTCCCTGCCACTCTCCACAATGCATTCCCTTCGTTTGCTATCTGAACAATTAGCGATGCCCAGATTGACTGCTGGACAAGTTGGTGTGGGAAGGGAAATCCCTTGTTAATTTTTGGTACCGGAAGTTGATGTTGGAAGTAGAGAAGGCCAGTTTACATTTGCTGAGTGAATAATCGTCTCAGCACGGAGTGCTTTCACCAGTAAAGCGCTTATATGTACTATCTGGACTCATTTCAACTGGGCTTTATACCAAGATAAGGGCTGCAGTCCCTTGGTTGAAATTGGATGGGATAAATGCAGACTTGCTCATTCTCCTGAACTGTTCACAACTTTTGTTATTATGCTATCCGGTTTCCACAAAAATAAAACCTAAGTGGAAAATAAGCCTTAGCATGATTTTTCAGGATGCTCGTAATATAAGCCCTACCCCCCAAATAAGCCCCAGTTAAGATTGTCAGCCAGAGGAACGCATTTAGTACTGTATTTCCCCCAAAATAAGACCTAGCCAGAAAATAAGACCTAACATTTGGAGCAAAAGTTAATATAAGACCCGGTCTTATTTTCAGGGAAACAGGATTGGCAGAAAGCATTGGGTATTGAGCACAGTGCTGGAAGTTTACTATGCAAGACTGGATTTCTGATCTCTAATATCCCACAATCTATCCCTCTTGATACTCGATAGCTACATGAAACACTAATGGTGATCATTCAGAATTTGGAATGATCTCTTCCTGCTTTCCAGCTCCTCTAAGGAAGCATTGTTTAAACTCAGTGACACTGAGGGAGAACAAGCTATCATTTAATCCAGACAAAACTGCCATTGTCAGTAGGGAGTTGATTTAGGATTAAAGTTCAAACAGTCATGCATTCTTCTGAAAGAAATATATATACTGTATTCACTCTGAACGTGCAACTTGTCACTGAATTTACAGAAATCACGTGAAGCTTGTATAGTATGCCCTGCATTTGTTGCCAGGACCCTCTCAAGCATAATTTGAAGTGGTGGTATTGACCTTTTTGGTTATAGAGCATTCAAGAATTTCCTGTCACCCCTTCGGGGAAACAGAAAATCTGTAAACCTGAATCTGTTTAATCAGCCTTGTAATTGTTAATTGATTTCAGTGTTGTGTTAATTTTATATTTTTAAAAATGTTGTTGGCTATTTTGAGTAAATAGATGTAGCAAAAATAAAACGTCTGTAGTTGGTTTACAGGCTGCTGGCTAGTATCAGGAAGTGATTTTAGAATATTAGTGGGGGAGTAGGTGACTGTTTTTTCCCAATATTTTAGAAATACCTTTGCAGTTTGCTGAATTTGTATTTCTCCAGATTACAGATCAATGCAACCTTTTGTTATCCACATGGCTTAAGGAAAAAATGTCATCTGGCCAAATGTTATTGGGATTAATTTACCCCACTCATTCCAGTGGAAAGGGCCTACTTCGGATCCCATCAGCCAAAGAATTTCAGTTAGAAGAATCCAGGAGAAGAGCATTGTCTGCTGCGACACCCCCACCCACCCACTGGAATATTCTCTGGTCAGAGATAAGATCACTCACACACACACACACACACACACACACACACACACTAATGACTTTCTGGAAGAGCCTAAAAATCTTGACTTTTGGCCTGAGACCCTGACAGGAATCCTCTACATTGGAGACGACTGATGAGATAGAGAAGACTCTCTCGCCCAAGCTGACCATCATCTTGTTTTTAATTTTTATTTTTAGCTTTTTATTCTATTTTAACTAGGGGGAGGTTGTACTTTTAAACTTTTACTATATTGCAAGCTGCCCAGAGCCATCGTTAGTGTGATGGATGGCATAGAAATCTGATAAATAAATTAAATAAATAAAATAATACAAGGACCAGAGTCTGAAAAGCATTTTATAATGGCCTTCTAGCAGCTAGGACGTGCAGCTAGGATGTGCAGAAGACACACTCTCCCATCTGATCCCTACCAGTTATCCAGAAGGATACTGCCTTTAATCCTGAAAATAGGATTTGATCATTGGTCCTGATTGAGAGAGAGAGGGGAAGAGCTTTCTTGGCCCCATCCACCCCTTATCTACTGCCAGGCTTAAACAAGCTGGAAGATGTCAAAGGACTCTCAAGTCATTAATGTTTTCACCCCCTGAAAAATGTTGCCCACCGTTTCATCCCATCAGTCCTGAGGAATTTTAGCAAACATGAAATTAAGAGGAAAGGTGCTTTTATACATCAGACTGACAAAGAACAAGAAGGATGATTGACGCTTAGTTGATGAATAATCTGAACATCTACTTACGGGAGCTCTGGTTACTTATTGTCCTGTATGTTATTGCATTGCTTTAGTCACTTTTGCATTTATGTCAATCAGAACACTAAATGTTTTGGGATCTTTCCCTTCCGCAGATCAAAGAAGTTGGCAGCGCTTGCTCAACACCTGCAGAAAGCAGAGCTGAGTAAGGAGGACTTGGGTTTCGAATTAAGTGAGCTGGAAACAGCCGCACTGCTGGTGCAAGAGGAAGAGAAAGAGTTAACAGCGATTGACGCAGGCGGTTCTGAGCAGCAGCTGCCGCCTCCCTCTCAAGAAAAGGCAAGTGAATTTGAGGACTCGGGCAACACTTCATCATACGAGACAGAAGTCTCTGATTCAGAGGAACAAGAGTCCTCAGCCAGTGAAGATGGGAAAATAAATCCTTTACAATGCACACTTCTAGAGGAGAGGACAGCCCCACTTATTGACGATAATGGATTAAGGCGAGACGCGGGCACTTTGACACTGGAGGGTAGTAATGAAAAATCAAAGGCTTCTCTACAGTCTGCAGCTGTTTCGGGGAAACTGATAGAAGAATTAGAAAAGCAAATGGAGACAGCAGTCAGGTTGACGGAGCTGCCTAAAGCTGCACCTTCTCTTAAGGGTGATGGTGAGGACCACATCTGCCCTTCGCAAGAGATGGGAACCAACTGCACAGCTCAGCCTGGAGGACTTTTACTGGATCCTAATTAAAAGGAACATTTCTTGGAGATGACTCCAAAATTTGGGAAGATTGCAGATGAAGCTCCTTAGAAAATAATTAGGAAGAATTTGTTAATATAAGGAAGCAGAACAAGTATTATTGTTTTTTAGATATGGGTGTCTCTTATCAAAACCTTCAGGACAGATGGGAACAACGGTGTTCTAAATATATAACAGTAACTCAATTTAATTGAATTCTGATACCTAAGATAAGAATTGTCTAAGATTTTCTGCAGTCTTAACATTAGTTTAATTGCATTAAAAAAATATAATCAAACACGAAAGAAGGTTACTGGTTTCTTTTTTAAAAAGTATGCTTGATTGTTTTTGTGTTTTAAAATTAATTTTGTTAGCACCTTAATATCGTCTTTATTTGTTTTTAAATATTTTGAGGTACCAGTGTCTGAGTAAAACAAGTAGAAAACTTTGTAGTTTCCAGGTATTTGCATGTAGTAACTTTGACTTTCAAGATAATTTCTATTTGCAGCATATTCACTGACTGTGAATTTTGTGGGATTTACTGGAATTTACTGGCAAGCAGTAATGGGGAAGAGATTGCTTCAGTTATTATTTTACTATGAATCAATCTAAATTTTGGATTCTTTAAACAACACACAAGTTGGACTCCAAATATATTTATTTATGTTTATATATGTTTATACAAATTATATAATGCAATTTTCTTATCAAAAATTTGAACATAAATGCATAGGTTGGTTGTGTTTGTGTGTGTATGCTTAGATATATCATAAAGTGTGTATGTTATATGTTGAAACATTTTATTGTGATCATTCACGACCACAAGAAATCAATATGTGAATATCCGAGGCTGAACAACAATATCGGTATAGTTAGGAGAAATACATAGAAACATTATTGACTAAATTAATATTAAAAACAGCTGAGATATTTGTTTTAGCTGTACATGTGTTATAAAAATGTAAGGGAATTGGTATGTATTCTCTTTGGATATATAGTCAAAAATTTCCAACTTGTATATATTTGGATGAATGAGAATTTAAGTACATATGCATTCATACCTTTGTTAAAAATAAGATTGAGAAACTTAAAAAATGGGGTGAGGGAATCAAAACTCATGGAAAGTAAAATTGATAGATTTCTATCCATCAAACTCCTCATTTGTGAGATATGACTATTTGGCAGTATTATTTTAGAGCACACAACATATAATTCACCGCTGATTATTAAACATTTGATTGTAGATTATCTTTATGCTATTGGTCCGTGGCTCAGCTGGAGAAAATGTGATTCACTGGCTAGAATGCAGGTCTGAAATAATTACAACAATAATTAGTTGTAATTATGCCAATGGCTTAGTAAAAGATGCACTGTAATTGAAGAGCAGAGATGAACATTTTTCATCGAGGACTATATGCCCCAATCATGTTTTTTACAATATTTGCTACTAATAGGCAAAGCTGCAATTTTTTTCATTTGCATCCAAGTTACGCAATATGCATGTCTCTATTCATAATTTGGAATCCTCAACAATAACTGTTTCATATTATTTGAAATTTTTCACAATGCATTCCCACAGTGATTAGTGATAATATAATAAACTACACAGAAAATGTACCTAAAGCGCCAGCTAGGTCAATGTGTTTAGTTTGTGCAAATTTGAAAAGAAAACTATGGAGGTATCATGATTATGATTGTTGAAGCACTGGAATTCCTACGGCAAAAGGTAAGTGGTCCGTTTTTCATTTTCAGCCCGCCATTTTGTGACAGGCAGTAAAGTGTCTTTCCTCACTGAGAATATACTGTTATATTGATGAAAATACAACACCCTTTATTCCACCCTTGTTGTGACATTAGAGGTTGACTTTTTCACCCGCACTCCCAATATTTAGGATTGTTCACTCATCAGAAAAAAAGGCTTTTGCTTTACATTTGAGAAATATATGAAACTGCAGAACTAGCTTTTGACGAAATTATGCTATAGGCATGACATACAGCATAAAGCTTTCTTCGGAAAACTGCATGTTATGCTCAAGTGTTTCTTTAAAATAATAACACTTGAATGTGCTTCTCTACAATAATCAGTAACAGTTATGCTATGAGATCATAGTTAACACTCTTCTCACATAAGCCCCAATATAGGTTTAGCATAAATATTTTTTAAAAGAATGTACAAATCAGAATCCCTTCTAAAACTCTATCAAATCTTGTTCCTATTTGTGTGTGGCTTTTAATCACACTACTACTCAGCCCTCTCAGCTATCAGACAGCTGGCAATCTTTGGTTTAGGCTACTGCTTTTCTTTCCTAATGTATTTATTTAAAATATTTGCAAAAGTACTTGTAAAGAAAGAACATGTTTCCTTTTATGATGCCCCCAGTTTCTATTAACACCTGTGGAATCGATGTTCCTACTCAGGTCTTCTTCATGCTTTTCCACAGCAAATGTATGAGATTATTGTTTACTGGTATTTATTAATGTAAAATATGAGCATACTTGGCAACACCTTAAACATAGCAGGTTGATTTCCCCTTGATCACAAAACAGCTGCACTAATCCAGGAACAGATATAGTTGCTGACAAAGCCACATGCACACACATACACATGAGGAGGAATCTCATTTTCCTCCTCGAAGTCAAAGTGCTGCCAACCATAATGCTTCTTCACAAAAATTAAGTCTTGTGGCGCTTAATTTATGAGCATTTAAATTTTCAGGGATCTCAGTTCATTTCATCAGTTGGTTGAAGAAAAACATCAAAACCTAATTAGCTATCCTTCTGGGGGGCGGATTAACAATGCTGTGTTACACGATATACAGAGATGAATTTCCATTGCCCAGAACTTAGCTTGATTTGTCAGACCAATAGCATCTTCTGAAAATGTTGTGACTGAGTTGGCTTCTAAAAGCCCAGGGTTAGTAAGTGAGTAGTTAAACTTTCTCTCTCATGTTAATAAATACGAATCTTTTATTGATATTTTATAATTGCTGACCTAAACTGAGCTGATAATTTTTTCTAGAAAAGAGCAAACTGGTCAGAGAAGTGGGATCAACAGCCACAGAAAGTAATAGGTCTATTTTATTTTGACTGGCATAGCCCCTCGCCTCTGCATAGCTTGAATGGTGTCATTGTTTATTATTAATGATCTATTGAAGGGGACAAAAAACTCCCCCAGAGAATTGGTCTTTCTTTATGTTTGCTTCTCAATAAGTCTGGCAATTAACTATACAATAATGCAGAATACTGGTTAGACTGCAGTCATGTGAAAGTCAATTCAGTAATCCTTTCAAATGAGTTACTGAGCCAAATCACTTGTGTCTTAGTGTAAACGAAATGCTTGTCAGATCAGATTATCAAATGTAAATTCTGTTTCAACTTTCAAAGGGGGGGGGGAAGCCTGCTAGATGATACCCCACACTCCTAAAATGCTAGCAAGAGTAACATGATAAACTAGTTTTTACTTAACATTGAATCTTTCTCTCTTGTCCTTGAAAGCCATGTAGAGTTTATTTTAGATCAGGGGAAGGTAACGTCGATGAGGTTCTGATTGCTAGAATAAGCAATGAACGCACCAGGGCAATTGATTCGTAACTTTTGAGTGAGTAGGCTGTGCAGCTTGCCGCCAGTGACAGAGCTAAATGCTTTGAAAATAAATGCTTCAAGGCCAAAGTAAACAGGGGAAATGTAGGTCAAACAGATAAATGGAAGTTGGCTGTTTAGAATTGCCCATGGATGGCAGGATACCCTCAAAGCAGCTCAGAGGAGTGGAAGGAACGTAGAAAGGGGTTCCCAACCTGGGGTGCAATTTGGAATTTCAGGACATGTGACAAAAGAGTGGCTTGTGTCCTTTAGTGACAAGTCACAATTACAGGTAGTCCTCAACTTATGACCACAATTAAGACCAAAAGTTCTGTTGCTAAGTGAGACAATTGTTAAGTGAGGCTTGCCCCATTTTATGATCTTTTTTTGCCACAGTTCAGGGAATAACTGCAGTTGTTAAATGAGTTGTTCAGTGAATCTGGCTTCCCCATCGACTTTACAGAATTTGCCATGTGTCTGAATTTTGATCATGTGACCATGGGGATGCTGCCACGGTCACTACAAGTCACTATTTTCAGTGCCGTTGTACCTTTGAATGGTCACTAAATAAAATAAAGAGAAGGTTTTAAGGGGGGGAGCACAGGAGGGTGGAGAAAGGAACATTGAGGTGGTGTGTGGGAGGGGTAGATATAGCGGAAGCTGGGGGCCAAATCTGGTAAGGGGTACACACCCACGCTGTGTACAAGCGGTGGCATGTGCCGACCCCCAAAGCTTTTCCTGCCCTCTGAGTGGAAGGAGCTCCCAGGCCCCAGGCCTTCGGTTGATGCTATGCAATGCCAGGTCCGTTGTTAATAAAGCCTGCCTCATCTGTGAGTTAATAAAGGAGGGGGGGTCGGACCTGGCGGGAATTACGGAGACCTGGTTGGGAGATGAGGGAGGAGTTCCACTAGTGGAAATGTGCCCACTAGGTTTTCGAGCAGTCCACCAACCGCAGGCTCAGGGGAGGGGCGGGGAAGTGTCAGTTTTGATCAAGGAGGAGTTTGCACCGAGGGAGTCCACTGTTCTACAGCTGTGAATCTCTCCTTGTGAAGTGGGGACTTGGTAGGCAGATGGGCTTGCTGATTGTGTACCTGGCTCCCTGCCACATGACAGAAGCCCTGCCCGAGCTGGTCGACGTCATTCCCATGGTGGTGGTTGAAATCCTTAGACTTATCATCATGAGGAATTTCAGCCTGCCATCTGAGATGGCTCGGGAGTTCATGGTCTCCATGATGGCCATGAACCTGACCCAACTAGTTCAGGGCCCCACACATGCTGGACCTGATTTTCGCCTCTGAACAGTGGTTGGATGTTCTGAATGGAGGGGACATAGTGGGTGAGCCCCTGTCATGGTCAGATCATCATCTCCTTAGGGCAGACTTCTCTATCACCACACCCAGCTGCAGGGAGGTGGAACAAACAAGATGGTTCTGTCCCAGGCTCCTGATGGATCCGGATAGGTTTCTGGTGGAGCTTGGGCCATTTCCGGAGGCTCTTTCCCAAGGCTCGGCCGATAAGCTAACAGCCATCTGGCATAGGATGGTTGGCGAGGCTCTAGACCGAGTCGTGCCTTTGCGGCCTCTGATCTGGCCCAGAGTTACCCCAGCTCTCTTGTTTTCCGAGGAGCTTAGGGGGATGAAGCACCGGAGAAGATGCCTAGAGAGCAGTTTGATGGCCAGCTATTCCGAATCCAATCGATCTTTGATTACATCAAGTCTTACCTTGGCACAATCAGGACATCGAAGAAGAACTTTTTTACTGCCCTTGTCACATCAGCAGATAACCGCCTCGCTGCCCTGTTCGGGGTGACCCGCTCCCTTCTGTAATTGGAGGGGCAGGAAGATCCCCTGCAGGGGCGGGTGGAGGAGTTTAGTGGTTATCTACAAGATATGGAGTGGTTTGTACTCCGACTGGTGTGGTCCGGACGAGATTACCGAGGCAAGTCTTGTGAGTAATGTTTGGGAAGAGTTTGACTCTGTTGCCCCCAAAGACATGGACAGGATTCTGGGTC
>JANHFO010005447.1:37415-48093 GCA_032468095.1 Pareas carinatus
AGATTGCATTTCCGCCCCAGGCACTTAAAACAGCCCCAAACTGAGCCACAGCAATGCGTGGCCGGGTCAGCTAGTTACCTACTGAGTATAAAAATGGGGAGAGAACAAATTAAAGGAAATATAAATAAATTGCAAAATAATATATCTTTCCCACGGCTCGGCCGATGAGCTAATGGCCATCTGGCATAGGATGGCTGGTGAGGCTTGAGACCGAGTCGAGCCTTTGCGGCCTCTGATCCGGCGCAAAATTACCCCAGCTCCCTGGTTTTCTGAGGAGCTTAGAGGGATGAAGCGCTGGAAAGGATGCCTAGAGAGCAGTTGGAGGGCCAGCCGTTCCGACATTTTTGCCGCCCTTGTTGCGTCAGCAGATAACCGCTCCAACGCCCAGTTCGGGGTGACCTGCTCCCTTCTCCAATTGGAAGGATGGGAAAATCCCCTGCAGGGGCAGGCGGAGGAGTTTAGTGATTATCTGCAAGATAAGATCGATCAGATACAAAGTGGCTTGGATTCCGACTGGTGTGGTCCAGATGAGATGACCGAGGCAAGCCTTGTGAGTAAAGTTTGGGAAGAGTTTGACTCTGTTGCCCACAAAGACATGGACAGGATTCTGAGTCAACTGAACTCCACCACATGTTTACTGGACTGGTGCCCCTCTTGGCTAGTACTGGCTTCCCGGGAGGTGACTTGGGGCTGGCTCCGGGGGATAGTAAAGGCTTCGTTGAGCGAGGGGCTCCTGCCAACCTTCCTTAAGGAGGCAGTGGTGTGACTTCTCCTCAAGAAGCCTTCCATGGACGCGGCCATTTTAATAAATTATCGTCCTGTCTCCAACCTTCCTTTTGTAGTGAAGGTTGTAGAGATTGTGGTCCCCCTTTTGTAGTGAAGGTTGTAGAGATTGTGGTCCCCCAGCACCTGGAGGAATCTGTCTATTTGGATCCGCGCATGGAAATGGCATTGGTCGCGTTGGTGGATGATCTCTGGTGGGCCCGGGATGGGGGTTGCTCCTCCATCCTGGTCCTATTAGATCTCTCAGTGGCTTTTGATACAATCGACCATGGTATCCTGCTGCGACGGCTGAAGGGGTTGGGAGTGAGAGGCACCATTTTATGTTGATTCTCCTCCTACCTCTCTGACTGGTGGCAGACTGTGTTGACGGGAGGGCAGAGGCCAACTCCTCGGCACCCCAGGTGTGGGCTACCGCAGGGGTCGGTTCTCTCGCCTCTCCTGTTCAACATTTATGTGAAGCCGCTGGGTAAGATCATTTGTGGTTTTGGGGTGGAGTACCATCAGTACGCTGATGATACTCAGCTGTACATCTCCACCCCAGGACACCCCAACGATACCGTCGAAGTGATGTGCCTTGAAACCGTGTGGATCTGGATGGGGAGGAACAGACTTAGACTCAACCCCTCCAAGACTGAGTGGCTGTGGCTTCCAGTGCCTCAATATAGCCAGCTGACTTCATCCCTTGCTATTGGGGGTGAAACATTGGCCCCCACGGAAAGGGGCCACAATCTGGGCATCCTCCTGGATGCACAACTGTCTTTAGAAGGTCACATGGCAGCCATCGCCAGGAGGAGTTTCTATCAGGTTTGCCTGATCCGCCAGTTGCAGCCCTTTCTAGATCGGGACGCCCTACGCACAGCTACTCAAGCCTTGGTCATCTCACGTTTGGACTACTGTAATGCTCTCTACATGGGGCTACCCTTGACTACAGGTGGTCCAGAATGCGGCTGCGCCGGGGATTGTAGGAGCGAGGGGGCGCTCTCATGTGACGCCTCTCCTGCGCGAGCTGCACTGGCTGCCGGTGGTCTATTGGGTGCATTTCAAGGTTTTTGGTAACCACCTTTAAAGCGCTCCGTGGCATAGGGCCTAGCTATTTGGAGGACCACATACTATCAAGCGAGACCTCCCACCGACCCGTTCGCTGCCACAGAGAGGGCCTCCTCAGGGTGCCGTCAGTTAGACAATGCAGGCTGGTGACCTCCAGGGGGAGAGCCTTCTCTGTGGTGGCTCCCACCCTCTGGAATGATCTCTCCGTAGATATTAGAAGGATTACTGACCGCCGGGCTTTCCGCCGTGCTCTTAATACACACTTATTTGTTCAGGCAGGTCTTGCCTAGTCCCGCACCCCTTCCTCCATTTCTGGTTTTACAAATTAGGTTTTAAATTGATCTTAGAATTTGCTATTTTAAATTGTCAGCCTACCAATATTTATTTTTAATGTTATTTTAACTGTATATATTTGTTTTTTATTGTCGGCTGTAAACCACCCTGAGTCCATTGTACGGAAAAGGGCGGTATATAAATCTAATAAAGAAATAAAGAAATAAATGAACTGTTGTGACTCCAGTTGTAACACTGAATGTAACTGCTGTATCTCTACTTTTGTAGGGACTATTGAACATTAATCAAACATTTCCTAAGAGTAGTGAATATAGAAAGAGTTGGGAATCACTAGCATAGAAGGGTGCTAATATTGAACACTTTGCTACCTGACAACAGAAATGTTCACCAGGGGTTAGCAAGTTGGCATTCATATGGCCATAAGGATGTCGTGGAGTTCTGTGCCAGTTGGCGCCTCGTCTCTATAGGGATGCATATGTGTGTGCCACCACTCAACATTGTGCATGTTATTGTGCAAGGCATGCAGTGGGCTATATGAAATGAAGGGGTAAGCCTGATAAATTGCGATGCAAGCATCATTTATATAGTATCTGTGAATGAATCTACTCCGATGCTAATGATGCTATCTTTCCTAACGTACCTCTTGCTTTTTTTTTTCATTTGATCTTGGAGGACTTTTATAACACCTGTTCCCACAGCTCATCTTTGAAACTACCTTTCTTTCAGTAGTTTATTAATCTAAGCTCTTCACTTTGCTGAGAATGGTATTCCATTTTCCCTGACAGGGAATAGCTCATTTTTTCATGCTTTAAAGCCAGAGTCATTTCATACATACATGCATTCATAACATACATACATCTGTGTGTATTTGTATGTATGGTCATGTGAAAAAGAAAGTACATCTTCTTTGAGTGCTATGGCTTTACGTATCAGGACATGGTAAACATCATCTCAGCAGTTCTTAAAAGTAGGAAAATACAACCTCAGATGAGCAACAACACATGACATATAATGCCCTATCATTTATTTTACAAAAAGAAAGCAGTCCTTGTCTTATGCCTGTAAAGGTCTGACTGTCATAAAGCAGATTATCACATGATTGAGTTAATTTTCTGTGGCAATTGTAGAGTGAATGCTGTGATTGTTAAGTGAATCTCACAGTCATTAAGCGAAGTCATTGTTTGCTATGGAGTATTTTTGATGAAAACCGGAAGTAAATGCTGGTTTTCAGAAGAAAAAAATCCTTAATAAATCATAGGACACTGTAAATGGCTGTAAAAGTGGACCCGTTGTTGAGTGCCTGAAATGGAGTGGTCTGATGTAACTTCGAAGCATCACTAAGTGACCATCCGAATGTCAAAGGACTACCTATACATCAAACTGGTATTATTTGATATCATTTGTGTTTGTCTCTTATAAATATTGGCTTATTGCGTGTTTAATCCTCCAGTCCTTGTGAATGCCTATCCGTCTTCTCAAAATAACAAACGTGCAGCAGCACCCATACAGCCATGCCTTCTACCTAATTGAAGCCAGCGGGCACTTGGGCACCCATGGTTTAACAACAGATTGCTTAGCATCCTGACAGCTGAACTGCAAGCTGTTCGCTTTGAAAAGCTGAGAATCTGAGACATCGGGCAATAAAGCTGTCTGGGTGCTCTTCAGGCACCAGTTTTGCACAAGGATACCACCTTCCTGATGATGCTGTTTCATGTGTGAATGAGCAGCAAGTAGCCTCCTGCCATGGAGTCTGACTGCAGAGTGATAATCGTACCGTTCCACTTGAAGCTAGGGACAAGATGGTGCAATGTGCTATCTAATTAAACATGAATACAAAGATGGTTCCAGTCAGTGAGTCATAAATGTTAATGGGACTTGTAAGCATAAATCACTGGCGAGCCAAACGAGGAACTAATCCCCATAAATCCCACCCTTAAATATTCTTGATGTTGGCCAAGATTGGAGAGGCTTCCCATTCCCTCCATATCACTTCCCAGCACTGGCATAATGAGTTTCTAGTCACAGTCTTGTAGTAATTGAGCGAGAAAGAGTCCCATTTGTGAGCCTAGCTCAACCAGAGTGTGTGTTTTTCTGGACGTAGCACTGCCTGCTGTACGCTGTTGTATGACAACTGCAGAAGGCTTACAGCTACAGCAGGGGGTCTAACTGTGGAAGGAGAACAATGATTAGTCCATCTGTTCCTGCAGAGCTGAGGCCAGGGAGGCGGATAGAATGGGGAATGAGCAGAAAAAGGCATCTCTCGCACAGGTGTCTCTGTAAGACAGAGGTGTGCTGGGAGATAATGCACACCTGTGTCCTCACACACATGCAAAGAACACAAGCACCAGCCTTTTTTTGCTACAAAAGACACATTAGGGCTTATTTTCCGGTTAGGTCTTATTTTAGGGGAAATATGGTATTAAATGCTTCTGTCTGGCTGATGATCTTAACTGGGGTTTATTTTGGAGCTAGGGCTTATATTACGAGTATCCTGAAAAATCCTGCTAGGGCTTGTTTTCCAGTTAGCTCTTCTTTTCAGGGAAGCAGGGTCGTTGAAGAATTGAAAGAATACTTGTTTCTGATGTGAAACGAGACATTCCTCTGTCCTTCCCCTATCCGTATAGTAGAGATTACTTTCTCTGGCCCCCTTTCCTACTTGGAAGTGATACTTCTGGGCTGGTGTTTGTAGCAAGAAAAATATGGGCATTTCCATGAGAGTAGGTGTTCATATAAAGCCTGAAGTTCAGACTCTTATAGCATTCCATTTTCTCCATTCCATCCATCTCTTCCTTTTGGTTAATTCAATTTTGTCCATTCTGGCCTTCAGCCAGGCTTTTTGTAATAGGCTTCTTTTCCAATGAAAATCCTGCACTCCAGTATTAATATAAAGATAGTCAACCATTTGTTTAGTGATTGTTCGAAGTTATTAACAGCTTGACATGACCATTGCAGCATCCCCATGGTTGCATGATCAGGAATTCAGAGACTCGGCAACTGGCATGTATTTAGGACGGTTGCAGTGCCCTGGAATGATAAGATCACCTTTTGCCACTTTCTGTCAAGCGAAGTCAATGGGGAAGCCAGATTCACTTAACAACCATGTTGCTCGCTTAACAACTGCAATGATTCACTTAACAACTCTGGCACAAAATGGGGCAAAATTCACTCAATAACCATTTTGCTTTGCAATGGAGGGTTGAGGCTCAGTTTTGGCCATGAATCAAGGATTGCCAGTACTCTAACACCAAAATTCAGGCCACTACAAAATTTAAGTCGTGGCTAGCTTTATTGGACAAAGCAGTGTAGGTAATAATAAATAGCACTTAGATTAAAATTCACAAAAAAGTCGCTTGTAAAACATTCTTTAAAGAAACATATTAGAATTAGAATTTATTGGCCAAGTGTGTCTGGACACACAAGGAATTTGTCTCCGGTGTACCATGCTCCATACTTGCACACAGTTTGTAATTGGCAAACTGTGATTCCAATCATAAGTTACATTCCTAATCATAAAGTACATTCATCATGTCGTGTACGTATTACATATTGAGTCAGCCAAATGTTTTATAACCTGGACTCAGACTAAGAAGGCTCTGGTTCCAACATTTGTCATGGTCATGTATCATAGTGGCATGCCAATCCATCCCAGCAATGCTATCTATTTATCTACTACAAATGTTAAATTCTATCCACTCATATTCAAAGGCTGGTAGGTTTCCCCCAGTGTTCCTGGTAAGTCAGATGACCTTACAGGTGTCTGAATAGAGAAGAGGATCTTTAACTTTTCTTCAGTGCTCTGCCTACCTCTCCCAGCTATTTTCCTTTGCTCTGACCACATTAGCCATCATTACTCCAAATCCCTTTCTGAGTAGAGCAAAATAGATTCCTTTTCAGACAAGTCAAAAAAGAAGGGAATTATCTGAGTCAATTTCTCATCCTTAAAGATGCCCAAAACACTATGGGATCTGATCAATATGAAATAAAAAGGAAGGATCACTTCCATTTATTTATAAACTATACTTGTAGAATCACAGTACCATAGAGTTGGAAAGTACATAATATCAAAATCACTTGTTGCAAACTTCTATGGTAAAGCTAAGCCCTCTACTTACAACTGTAATTGAGGCTGGAATCATAATCATAAGTCATGCCAGTAATTAAGTGGGTCACCATGTGACTGTGCCTGACTTTACACCTTTTTTGCAGTAGTCGTTAAGCAATTTCATGGTACCCAATGAGCAGTTTTTGCCAGAAGTAAACACTAGTTTCCATCAAAAATGACATAAATCACAGTCACATGATCGTGGAACACTGCAAACAGCCATAAACGTGGGCCAGTTGTCAAGCACCAAGTGATGTGACCATGAGGAGGAGAGGTGGGCAACAGAATTGGAAATTGGGTCATAAGTAGCTGTGGGGAGGTCTGTCATAACTGGCCACCTTGCCTCGCCTCACATGTTTTCTCTCCAGAATAAACATCCCAAATTCCTCCAGTCTATCCTATCGTCAAGTTTCAGCACATCTTCAAGCACACCCTCAAGTTCCTGTGTCATCTGTCAACTTTCCCTGGGTCTACACCAACTTGCCAATGGCATTCTAGAAAAGTGGTATCCACAATTGTACATAGTCTTCCAGGTCTGTTCTCACCAGTGCAGAGTAGAAAAGAATAAGGACTTCATGCTCCTTTAAAAGAATTCTTCTGTCCTATCTTGCTCTTCTCAGTGTTCCAACCTGTCTAGATCAGCCTGCAACCTTATCTGGGTATGGCCAGATTTCCTAATTTTCTGTTGATGCAACCCTGCTTTGCAGCCACATTGCACAACTGACTTAATGACAGCATGTTCAGGTTGGAACTGTTATTCCAAGGACATTTCTGCAAGTACTTTTGTTGAGTGATGTATGTAGCTGTGCCCTTGACGTCTGTTTCCTAAGTGAAGTGTTTTGCATTTGTCCTTGTTCAGCTTTATTCAGTTATTTTCAGTCTAGTTTTCTAACTTATTAAACGTAGATTTTAAAGAGCTTCCATTCTCCCCCCGCCCCCGCCCCCAAAAAGTAGTAAAACAAACTCGGGTTACAACTATTACATTTTCACTTCCCCTCACAAAAAATGTACAACAGTTTCAAGAGCTGCTCCAAGAAAGCCATTCTGCAAACATGTAACGCCCTAATCCGCCAGTTTCAGACATGCATTCAGACTTTCGCAACCTGGGTCACTTGAGGCCAAAATGCTAGTTGTGGGAGAGGCTCATTTGAATCCATGGAAATAATTCCTCAGAGTGGTATGAAAGCTGACATCTGTAGAGCTTCCACTGCGAGGTGATTTCCCTTGGTGCTGCTCAGTTTGCAGCCTTGGTGCTAACAGCATATTGTGCTAATAGCATCCTCTTGGTGGAGAAAACATTATACTTCACATCTGAAGTGGTTGGCAGAAGCTGTAATTGAGGTGTGAAGTGACTTTCCACAGAAGAACGTGGTTTTCATGTTTTTTCTTGCTTTGTGTTGCCAAGTGGAACTCTGTGAGTGGAAATCCCAAAGCAATTAGAGTGTACAATAGGATCTGGCACCTTTTCAGTTATGTATGTGCAGTCAGGGTGGGGCAGAGGAATTTCTATTCTCTGTGGACGTGGTTTAAGTCCAACAGGATCAATACTATTTAAACATTCTTGTATTTGCAAAGGAAACTCTGAAGATTTCACTTAGGAACCAGTGACATTTCGAGCAGGAAGGAACTCTTGTTCAAACTGTTAAGTAATAATTGAAATAAATTTAAAATACAGCAATATTAAGGGTAAATGAAATAAATGATTAATCTTTGATTAAAGATTGTGTCTTTGATTTGTGTCTTCTGCCAAGACTTTAGCTTCACTTTGTCTAATAGTTTCCATTGCTGTAAAGAGTGAGCACAATTATTATCTTCATCCATTGTACAAGCAAGTGTGACAACTCAATTTTTTTTTGCTACAATACAGCCATACTCATAAGGTATCTAAGAGTTAAACCAATGCTAAGAGGGTCTATTCTATCCTAAAAAGATAGAAAATATATTTTCTTTCCAAAAGGCCTATCCTGTACTTGCAAGCAAAGATATAAAGAATAGAATAGAACAGAACAGAACAGAACAGAACAGAACAGAACAGAACAACATTTTATTGGCCAAGTGTGATTGGACACACAAGGAATTTGTCTCCAATGCATAACCTCTCAGTGTAACTCTATCCTTCAACATGTTTGCTCTGAAGGTAGTTTCACCCACTAGTCAGTTTTTAGGATATCAGAGATGGCGTAAAAAAGAAGAGCTGATTTTCCTTGTCCGCCACTATCTACAAAATGATGAGACAGTATTCAAGAAGTAAAAGAAGGAAGGAGCAAGCAGATCAAAATCATCTCTCTCAAACTGTTCTAAAACCACATTTTTATTCAGACATGCAATATGTGACCAGTTAAAGTGGCTTTTCCCAAGGCAAAAAAAAACGCCTCTTCATATTCAGAATGCTTTAATTCAGGAATCCCCAACCCCTGGTCCATGGACCGGCACCAATTTGCAGCATGCCAGACACTGGTCCATGCAAACAAGCAAAGTTCCATCCCTGAGATGCAGGCAGCACACAAAACCATGTCCCCTCCAGTCTACGAAAAACCATGGAACCTGTCCCCTGTTGCCCAAAAGGTCGAGGGCCACTGCTTTCATTGGTTTCAAAATATAATTTCTAATTAAAATCTGCCCTGTGTTCAAGATTGCAAAGTTGTATTTTCAATTCTTAAGGTTTTCTTATGAACTGCCATTCTAGGCGGGAAGTTCCAAAGTACTGTTCTTTCTAGGGTCTCTAAGAATCTCCCAGGGCTAAACTGATGAGAGAAGCAGGAATGACTATGATGTTCAGTCTGACTGTTGGCAACCTACAGGAAGTCCTTGATTTACAACCAGTTGCGTAGCAACCACTTAAAGTTGCAACCTCCCTGCTAAAGGGAGTTACAACTTGGTTCCAATTTCCAATGACTGTCTCCTGATGACTGCCCTTCAGTTCCTAGACAACAGAGATGCATCTATGGCTGTTTGCAGCCTCTCGCAGTAATATGATTGCATTTTATGATGTTTTTGCCCCAAAATGGAAGAAACTTGAAAGAAGTGATTCGTCAATGAGACTTTAAGTATCCATGTGAAATTATCATCCATTACAGAGGAGGTAAAGCCGTAGTGATTGTTTGCCCTAGTCTGCGAAAGGGGTGCTTGTGGGCCTCTGAATAATATACTGCCTACTCTAATTGGAAATTTTGGAAGCAATTATAAGCAATTGGTCACATTTTCTTCATCCCCATCGCTGGATAATCTAAACTGAGTCTAGGTCTTGGGTTTTCTCAGGAGTATGCGCTCTCCATAGGATTACCAGATTGGGTGAAAAATAAACAAAAGAATGGAAAGAAAAGAGGGAAGCAAAAAGAGACACTGAGAAAGAAATGAAACAAATTAAACAAGGAAATTAAAAACAAATTATCTCCTTGTCTCATGACAGCATTTCAGAAAATGTTCTTTTAATTGAAGATATCCTATTGCAAGGTAGAAGTCTTGGGCTATACAAGCTAGGCAACTATTTATTAACAATCTGTATGGAAAGGTTTTAAACATAAAGCCCTCCATGATATGCCTTCTTTCAAAATGTGATCTGGGAAAGTCATTACAGGTTGTCCTCACTTTCAACCATTTGTTTAGCAACCTTCAAAGACCTCCAATGGCTGTGAGGAAAACGAGCTTCACAAGCAAAGTCAATGGAGGAAGCCAGATTCACTTAATGACTCTGTGGTTCACTTAATGACTCCGTGATTCACTTAATGACTCCATGATTCACTTAATGACTCCATGATTCACTTAATGACTCTGTGATTCACTTAACAACTGCAGTGATTCACTTAAGAAACATGGCAAAAAAGGTCCTAAAAGCAGGCTTGCCTTGTCTAGCAACAGAAATTCTGCTCCCGGCTGTCATCGCTGAATTTATTTATTTCAAGAAGAAAGAAATGATTTAGTTCAAGAAGAAATTAATTGCTAAATAGTAGTATAACTGATTCATGATATCATGTCATGACTCCTAATATTATTAAGTCCCTCTCCTATTGGGCTCAGCAGTGCTTTGTTTTGAAGGGGAAAAGGTGCTTTAGAGCAGTGGTTGCCAACTCAGGGACCACTCAATTCATAATTTTAAATCCTGCGGACCGCTAATATTATTTTTTAAAAAAAAGATAAAGATAAAGATTTATATCTATATAAATATATAAATGTAATAAACATATAAATAATTGTAAAGATAAATGTAAGGATATTTACAATGATAAAGGCTCGCCGCCTGCGCATTGGCGAGCCTCACTGTGGTGGGCCACATTCGCCTGCCGCCCCTTGCTGTGACAGGCCTCATTGCAGCAGGCCGCATTCGCCCACTGCCCACCCTGAATAATGCCCGGCTCCCCACTTCCTGTTCGTGGCTACCGCCTCAACCCCTCCCACCCTCCCCTTGCCTCTCAAGGATCCTGGAGCGGAGTTGACTGGGCTGCAAACTCTGAG
>JANHFO010005450.1:0-11471 GCA_032468095.1 Pareas carinatus
TGGCTCGGATCTGGACGTTGTATTGGACTCCTGACCTCGGTATTGGACTTTTGACTCTGGACTCGGATTTGCCTCCCCCCCCCTCGGACGGAGCTTTTATGGCTCGGAATCTAGAACTGCCCTTAAACCTTGCTTGCTTTTGCCCTGGCCGAGCAGCCCAGAACATTGGATAAGATCGCAAAGTATCAAGATCTGAAAATTGAAACTGGAAGATTATGGCAAAAACTGGACATGGTGGTCCGAGAGTGGTAAAATCTTGGATGGCACTTAAAAAAATATGTACATTGACAAAATTACCACCAATCAATTACAAAAGGCCTTCTCTACGTGTTGAGACTGCCTTCTCAAAAATCCTACCTAAAAGGAGGCTGGAGCAAGCACTAGTCATATATCTCCAAATGTTTTTTAAGAACCAAAAATATCCAAGAGAGGGTTTGTCTGTTTATACCATTAAAAATAAAAATTCAGGATTACAGATGAGGTATAAAACCAGAATCAGGTACCAGGTGCCACAACTATCATCAAATACAAGTATTTATAAATGAACATAGATATTGAAGCTGTAAGAATTTCCTCCAATTTTTTTATTTAGCAGAGAAAGCTATTTACTGAACCTCTAGAACAAGTATAGGGACTGACCATAAAATAGCAACTTTTTCAAGACATAATTTGAAAACAGTGAACAGAAAACAAGGTGATCAATCTAAATTTCGCCTTCAGAAATATATCTAAGAATCAATTAAAATGAGCAAATCAAGTGATAAAGAGTATGAACTGCAAGTCCCAGACCTCTAGTTGCAAAGTCTTCACTAAAGAAATAATAATCACAGTCAAAACAGAGATATGCTCCAGCAGTCTTCAGTGATGGCAAATATGAAGAATGTCCCCTATAATATCGCTGCAGAAAATTTTAGAAAGAACTATCAGGAAGAGTAGCAGCCTCCCAGTCTGAGTACACATACTAGGAGGAAAGAGTGGGGTTCTGCCAAACTTTTCTTACTTTGGAATATTGCGAATAAAGCTCAATATAGGTGAAAAATCTAGATGGGTAGCCAATATAAAGATTATTAACATTTTACCTGTCTCATTCTTCATATGAGAAAGACATATGAACACTGAATTTAAAATTAGCTTGACACTACATATCAATTACATTTAAAATATTTATTGAACGCAATTGTATTTAGACTCACATTCTCTGTCTGCCTGCTGCATACGTGTATCTTCCTCTTGGAGGTATGTCTGGAGATTTTTCAACACCTGGATTTTTAAATTTACTGAGCAGTTTTTATCAGAGAGAATATTGTTATACAATGTCTTCACCTCTTGTTCAAACATTAGGCCTGGATGCTGTATAAAGGCGAATCCTGAGAAAAATAAGAAAATACATATTAATATTATCCTGCTTCAAAAAATCTCAGGTTTGTTCATAAAGTAACACAATTAAGAATATCCAACCATGTACACATAACATTTTACAAGAACAGTCCAGATTCACTGTTACTATAAATATCTACTGGAGTATTGTAGCTTTAAAGGTTTTGCAAAAGGGCAAGCAAATTGAGCGCTTTCTATCCCTTGTGACTCAAAATATTCTAAAATTAGGTGGATGCTACCAAGAAGGAATGCTTCCAGACCTCAAGTCTTTTTGCCTCATATGAATTAAAATCCATAACAGAATTTTGGGGAGTAAACACACTTTGTAGACTTCTTTAGTAAGAGGAGATAATGTCATAGGTGCATGAGTGCTAAGCTTTGCAGGGCTTTAAAATAAAAACCAGTATATTCAATTGAACCTTTTCCCGTAGCAAATACAGCATAAGGACAATGCTACTCCATACATTTCTGTTATTAGTCAGGTTATTGCATTTTGAAACTTCTGTGGTTTCCAGATGGCATTCAAGTGCATCCTCATGTTATGTGTACAGTATTTGTCTAAGTTTGGGTTGATGGTGGTCTGAATTACTGTTGCAAAGATATTCTCAATCCAAAGAACTTCTCAAATGATGCATCAGCTGAAACTCTTCTGGTCACAGCTTCCATATGCTGAGCATGTCCAGCAGAACCATCAAGCTACAGATCTGATTTTAAGTTGAGTATAATCCAACTTAGTGACTGAGGTCAAGCTGATTTGATCACAATTATGTATGCATGGATATAATCTTCTTTTGATCCATCCAGTTCTCATGGCCTGCAGAAATTGAATGACTAATGAGTCACGGCTCGTGACATCATCGCCAGGCGCCGCTATTATCTTTCTGAGCATGCGCATGGCCCCATGACCTCATCATGGCTCAGCATGCTCAACTCTGAGGTGATGCCGGGGCAACTTGACTCGCATGCCAGCAGAGAGGGCTCTGCGTGACTACTGTGCCATAGTTTTGCCATCACTGGTATAGGAAAACACTATAAACACCCACACTGGACAAGCCAGGAGTGCAAACAACATTTTTGCATTCGTACCAAACAGAACTTTCTATTCCAGAAGTTGTTGAAGCACCATAAAACAATGTTTTCTGCTCCTAATTTTCAGACAGTCTAGAACAGTAGTCGCCAACCTGTTGGCCCCGGCCCACTGATGGGCTGCCGGAGAATCTGGGTGGGCTGCTCAGGCTCAAGTTAATAATTAATATTTGGAGACATTGCAGTGCGCCCACCTGACAGGTTTCCCAGAGCGGCTGGGACCCAGACTGTTAAGACACAGGGCGCTTTGTTGAGCGTGTTTGTGCTACAATGTCGCAAGTATTAATTATTAACCCAAGCCCGTGCAGTCCACCCAGATTTTGAGGGAGAGCAGCGCCTTCCCACCCCAGCCACTAAAAACTGGGAAGAGGTGGGGACGAGCGATGGGTGGGCAGCATGGTCAGCAAACGGGCGCTTCTGGGCATGGCCAATCAGCAGCGGCAGTGGCAGAAGCCTCACCTGCACTCCTCTTACCTCGGCTGGCCTGGGAGCCTCACAGTCAGGCTCTGCAGCGCCACTTGGCTTCCTCCCCCTGCCCGAGCACTGCACTTGACTCGCAGCTGCCCACCCACCACCCGCTTCCTCAGCTCGGCGGCTGGGATGGGAAGGCGCTGCTCTTCGTCTCTCCCCCACTGGGTAAGGTTTCCCAGGTTTCTCTCTGTGTTTCCTTCTGTGTGTGTGTGGGGGGGGTTCTTTCTTTCATTCGCTCTCTCATTCCCATTTTGTGTGTGTGTGTGTCTCTAACCCTAATCCCCCCTCCCCAGTCGCAGCCACCAGCACATGGAGCAACCTGGTCAGCTTCCTTCCCCTCCCCAAGCCGGAACCAGCAAGAGAAAGATACGTGCTGTGAGTGAGAGAGGAGTGGAGGTATGTGTGTGAAACGCCGAAGTGCTGTGTGTGTGTGTTTGTGTCTGTTTTTTTTGTCTGTGTCTTTTTTCCCCCAGTGTTGGATGGATGGTTTATTTCAACTCATGACTTTACCGGCTGTTGAATCACTCAAATCCCCTTATTACGAGTGCCTGTACTCCCACACTCGCACACAGACATGGTCCCTCTTTTGCAGAGGCAACACAACACTGTTGACATGGAGGGCCAAATGGGGAGGAGGCAGCAGACCAGGAAAAGAGAAGAGCGGAGAGCAAATGGCAAGGGTGGGGTGGGAAGACATAGGCGCTATGTCTCCTCTTCAACTCCTCCCCTTTCGACAAAAGAGGGGAGCCAGCCCTCACCTGCCAAGCTCTCCACCCACACCCCATTTCCTTTGCTAAGAAAGCCAGCCACCGTTTGCAGATTGATCAGGGAGCTGCTTTCTCAAGTCAGTTCTTTAATGGAGACTTGATCCTGAGGAAGGGTTGACAGCAGCAAAATTACTTTATTTTCTGACTGTCTCTTTCTCTGTGTGCATGTGTGTCTGTCTCATTCTGTATGTCTCTCTCTGTCTTTTGCTGTGTGTGTGTGTGTGACTGTTTCTCTCTCCCTCCCCCTCCCTCTCTCATCCTCTCTCCTTCTCTTGCTTTCTCTCGATCTCTCTCTCAAGCAGGAACAAATATCACACTAAAATGTGTAATATTTAAATTGGCTTCAATTACTTTGTAATATTTAAAGGTAGCGCAAGGATCTGGCTCACAGGTGGCACAGCTCCTGTTATGGAGAATTCTGCTCCTTGATTTCTGGAAACTTAAAATACTGACCTGGCAGTAACCAATCAGCTGAGATCACCTAGACATAGAAGAAAGGCAGGGCTCCAGAAGTGGAGACTAGCACAAGTACAGGCCACCTTTTTCTTATAAAGATTGTCTAGTACTTCCTGCTATACCTGAAACTGCCCACAACTCTTCATTTACATTTTATAGTCATTGCCAAAAATAAATGCTAGCAAATTTGCATCATCGTTCCTTTTCTGAATGCAGCTCATTTTGCTGCCTTTTGCTACACACTCATTATAATAATCCAAACAAACTATATTAACAAAATGATTTTGGAATGTTTTATTGTAATAGCAGACACTCTCTAATGATCATAAGCAGCTACTGATGTACATAATAAGTATTTCAAATCTGATGTAATATCTTACCTAGACCAATGATGGCTTTTGTTTGTACCTCCTCATCTGAATGCTTGGTAAAATACATTAACAATTCAAGTACTTTATCCTTTATGTTAACCTGTTTAAAGAGGAAAAGAGTACAATAATTTAAAAAGTAAAAGGCAAAGAATGTTTCATTCCCATTCAAAACCTTTTATTAATATCTAAAAACAGAAAAAAATGGCTGTATCAGAGATTTACATCCATGGAAATATATTTTTAAATACTGTATTTATTACCTTGCTATTGCCTTTAAAATCTTCTTGATCAAAATCAAAATGCCGGCATAGTGCTCCCACAGTAAAAAGGGATCTTAGGAGTGCTGGTTTATTTGCTGTAAGTATAGTGCTATTTGGATCTTCTTGATGTTGACTTTTTAGTTTTGAAAGTGCACCTAAACAACAAAACCTATCTTATAATGCTGTTTTCACAATCACTGAATACTTTAAAAATAGTATTCATAAAAATTTCAAATATTTAACTCACCATAGTATCTATTAAAACAAGCCCATACAAATTTAAAATTCTGTGTGACCTTGTTAACAACAGCTCCAAGACAGCTAACACAGTGCTGCACTACCTAGAAACAAAGCAATTTTTTTTTACTGATGAGTAATAGAGAAATCAATATCCTGCTCTTATTTTACAGATTTATTTATACTTCAAGGCTATCATAAAAATGGTATATTATTTTGGTGGGATATAATTTTATTGCTCCCCTTTTAAATTTTCATTGTTCAGGCTTTGTTTAATTCTTTTAATTATGCTTTAAATTGTATGTATTGTTTTTTTTAATTGCCTGTAAGCCGCCCTGAGTCCTTCAGGAGAAGGGTGAGATATAAATAAAATTTATTATTATTATTATTTATTTTAAATTGTTTCTAGCTTCTAGAGGCTAGTTTTATTTACTTGTAAACAAGAGTAACAATATTATTTAAGTAAAATATTGTTTTACTTAATTAATATTCACATAGTCTATGAATAATAATAATACAAAGTACATTAACAAACCTTATTTTTATATCCATAAAATCAACATACTGACTACAATTTCAATGTTCCCTTTCAAATACAGCATTTTCCACTGCAGTAAAACAAGCTGATTTTTAAAATAAAAATTAAACCTTACTGTCATGCCATATTTGATTATAAGCTTCATGAGATCTTCTTCCATCGTAGCAAGGAAAGTCTCACTTGGATGTTCCATCAGTGGCACCACCAATTCTAAGATCTTTGCAACATTGCAGATCACCATGAAGTCATTTTGATTCTAAAGAAAATATTGTATTCAATTAATTATGTCTACTATGATCCTCTGCTATGACATCAAAAGCTCAAGTTCAGCATTAAAATAAAGCATGCATGCTACCGAATAATACAGTACCATGGAAAAGCAACTGAGAAGTCACAACTTGTGTTCATGAACTAGTACTTTTTTTAGTGTGCAGCACTCATTACTCAAGCAGTACCTGAGAAAATCTGAGAAGCTGGAAGACTGGATTGTTTCTATCCTACTTTTAATCATTTAAATGATGAAAAATGGGATAGAAATGCTACAATGAAGTAAATATTGTCCTAATGAAAATAAAAACACAAAAAACATAGAACCACAAAGGTGGAAATGGCAATTAAGTCCAACTCCTGCTCAGTGCAAGAACCCAAATGATATGAGTTCAGGCAAAAAGCCACATAGTTTCTATTTAAACATCTCCAGTTTTCACATTTCCAAACACACCATTCTCTGGATAATCAATTTAATTGTCAAATTGCTCTGTCTAAAAATACTTCAAAAGAAGTCAGTTAACAAGCAAATTTAAAACATAAAGCAAAAGATGTAGCAAATTCAAAAAGAAAGCACCTCCCATGAATAAGCTTATTAAACCACAGCAACAGGCATGACAAAAATTAAATAGTAGTAAGGACAATCCTAGAAGTGAAGAACTAAATAGTCAGTCTCAAAACCCATTTTACTGCTTTCTACCCACACTTTAATCTTAACTACAACTGAAACAATAAAGAGAAGCAATATGAAATGTGTGAATACTTACACTGCATTTAGTTGTAAGATAAGGTTGCATGGTCATAGCATGTTTGACCATTAACTGAGGCCTGATTTTGCTGAATAAAAATAAAGTGGTTATGCAAGCTACCAAGCAACTTGAATTCACACTCTTGTTGTCAGAATCTGGAAAAGAAATATTATTACTTACATAAGCCAACATAAATGCCCATCTATCAATCAGTCATTAATCTAAATGGCCAGTTGAAACAAGTCTTTCAAGTGAAAATATTTATAGAGGCCTGATTATGTGTAGCATCACATTGGGCTGCACAAATAAAAAACAAAACGGTTCCTGACTGGGAATGCATAATTCTTTTATCCTTTATTCAAACAGAAATACTATTGACTGGGCCAAAACCTAATTCCAGTCTTAAAGCCAGTATTGTCATAGATTTCAGATATTTTTCAGTTTTAAGACCAATATTATTCATCATGATAATATTTTAAATAAAAAACAAATCACACATCAATAGAAAACACTATATTCAAAGAACCAATATTATTTTTCCAATATAAATTAAACAAACAGTGCAGATTTTAATAGTAACAAGGTCTCATTTTAATTGTGGTCCTTTGTATTATTATAATGTGAGCTCATCTGGAGAGACCTCACTTTGAATGATCAATTCTTCTCATATTGCTGTTCAGTGTGACCCCAAGGAATCAAAAGGATAATAGATGTTTAACATAACAGTTTCTTTTAATGTTGTGTTCAGAAGTACCTAAGTAATTGAACCTCTACTTTCTTGGATGACTGCAAATCATGTGATCTAGGTTTTTTATACTATATCCTATTCCTGAAAGCTTTCCAGCTGTGTACTATGGCTAAGAGTCCAAGACAGAAACACCAAAAAACATAATTAAAGAATAAAACAAAATCTGAATGAGATTTGGCCTGCACTGCAATCCTGAAAAATTCTCCAATTCCTCCTAGACTTTCTATCCTTAAAGGGTAGCTATTCCAAGTTAATAGGAATGTGCTCTTAAGATACTGTCACACATTACACCAGAAAAACTAATATTTCATTTTCTAAAATGGAACATATTCAATGTAAGATATATCAATATAATGACTGTAGCATGAAATAGGAATGCTAAAATGAAAAACACACTGGGAAACATAAATGTCAAAGGTCTGGTCTGGTCAACAACAAAAAAAGAATGACTTTACTGTTTTCTAGAACTGATGCATTTCTTAATAGAGGTGGCTACTGCTCTGAGAGAATTAGAAGATGAGTCATTTTTGTCTACTGGTTAAGTTACCAGGGTAGAAAGTGGGAGACTGAGTTCAACTTCTGGCATGAAAGTTGCTTGAGGTGATTTAGCCGCCCTGAGTCTATGGAGAGGGACGGCATATAAATACGAATAAATAAATAAATAAATAAATAAATAAATTTTGGGCTCAGCCCACGTCACAGAGTTGTTGTGGCAAAAATAGAAGAAGGAAGGTATATTGGATATGTGTGCCACCTTGAGCTAATTGTAAAAATAATAAAGGGAGGAAATAAATAAATAACCAAATGAGCTGTGATTCTCAAACAAGGATGAGATCAACTATCATGGCATGCTGAACTGGACACTTCCCCTTTTGAAATTGTCATGAAAAGTAAAACCACGCTATCCACTCTCACAAGAAAGGTGTCTAAAATCAATGAGAGTATTTATTCCTTCTATCTATTAATGTTAGTGATCATTTTGCTTTAATTTTTCTAATGAGCTAAAACAGTGAGAAATTAGTCACTTAAATTGCAAAGAAAAACTTTTTCTTGAGGAAAATAGACTTATGGAAAAAGTTTTGCCTGTTTTGCAAGTATTTTTCAACAACCTAGAAATAAGAAGAGTCTTTCCTGCCATCTAGTGGCTTGTAAGAAAATTGTTTTCTATTTCTACAGAAAATCTAGCGGCTTGTGAAATAAGAACATAACGCAAGCATTTTTTGTAGAAGACTGGAGAGGCTGAATGAAGTTTTTCTTTTCTTTCTATACATTGCTTCCACTGATATAAGCTTCAATATCTCTCAAGGGCTATTCTGTTGGTGGCTTTCGACAAATTAGGTAGAATTGTTGTATGAGGGAGTAGCATTGCCTAAATGTGTTAATGTGAGTTTGCTCAGAAATGTTTCCCTACTAATGTTATAAGAAGCAGAAGTAAAGGAAGAGATGGAAAACAAAAGGTTTAAAAGAAACAGAGGACAAGAAACAAGAAAAATCTGTGCAAACAAAAGGAGGAAGAAAATAAGTGCCTTTAAGTAAAAATAAGAGAAGTCTAGAAAGTATTTTGCAACAGAGGAAAGCTATGTGTATTTGTACTGAGGAATTTCCCAGGAGAAGATATAGAAGCATTAACCATGATCAGAGTAGAGATCAGAAGCTCACATTTTCATTTAAAATTAGCTCCAGTTTATATGAACTGCCACATCTGGGCTATAAAAATCAGGATCCTAACTAGCTAGAGCAAGAGTTAGAGCTTTCTGCATTTTTTTGCTGCCAACTAACAGGTGTCTGAATTTTGCAGCCCTAATTCAGTTGAATTTTGTAGCTCTAGTTTTCAAATTCAAAATGAACAATTATTCTTTGCTACAATGTGTAAAACTAATGAATTTTTAAGTTTAGTTCAAGAAGTTGGCTTGATTCCTAAATTAGGAATGGAAATGGTCTGGGTGTCAGTAATAGAGGTGTCAAAACAGACATAAGATAAGAATGAATGGTGTAAATGTAGCCATTATTCTTCACTCCTGCTTCTCACACTCATCCAAGTTCATTAGACTGTATCAAATTAAAGTCCAACCAGTAACATCTTAACTCAGATAACATGCACAATATTTCATTAAATGTCAACTTCCAAGTATGAAACTACTGTTTTGAGTAATACTGTTATTTAATATTTTAAACTCGGTATTAGCTTCAACTGCAGATCATAGAAGCAAGCAACAAACACCATAAAACATATGGATTATAATCAGTAAATCCTGAAGTAATATTTACTTTCCGCTACTTTCTTCTCTGTAGGAAGAATTCTTTTCTATTTTTCAATTCCCATCACACAGAAATAATGCACAGAGATAATTCTGCAGCAATTTCCACAATGGCAAACACAAAAAGACTTGATTTGAACTTGGGAAATTGCTATCAACAAGCTATTTTTAATAGTATATGATTAAAATGGTTATTGATGCTTTACCTGCCAAAGATTCTTCATACTTTAGAATATGTTCAACCAAATTGTCTACAAGCTGAGTACAGGCTTTCTTGACAGGCTTGTATGAAGCATCCTCTTCTGATTTTAGCAACTGTAAAATAAACAAAATGTAGTCTTTTGTAAAGGAAAATGAAAGATAGGAATCTAATTGGGTATAGCAAATATAAAACATTAATTTAAAGTAATAATGGACAACAGATTACCTCAAAATACATTTTAAGAAAACTAATTTAAAGTCTTAATTTAAATTGACTTTTATTTAGAAGCTTAAAATATCAATAAATATTTATTAAAAAGTACATGCTGTTCTAAAAAAATGTGAAACAACTCACTTTGCTTGTTATTCATGTGTATATTCATTTACTGCTTATTGTACACCTGGACTACTACAAGCATTAAAGATGCTATAATGATTTATAACTGAACTAGGATATACCCTTAAATAAATAATTAAAGAAAAGTAACCTAGGCAAAGTAACCTTTAAAAATTAATAATATAAAAAGCATTAAAAAGTAAGCAATATAAAGAAGATATACATCAAAGAAGTTCAGCAATGTAATTCATTTTTGAAGCAAAAATATCATAGTCTCTTGAGTAAGGGATGGAGGCATGTCAGCTTTTGAATTTTGAACCAATATTCCCAAATACATTGAGGAAGAGATTCTTTTCATTTCTTTTTACTGATTTTCCTATAAATCATTAAGGGCGTGATTATTTTTACTGACAATGGGATTTCCTGAATTCTTTTTAGACTGTTGATTGACCTTTACACTTTGTTGGCTAATTTGTATACCCTTTTCCTATTTGTTGTGTTACTGAAAAGCTGCATCAATTCTGCTTGGAAAAAAAATCAAAATCAAAAATATTTGAATGAAATCAAGATCCAAAATATCTGAATCATTACGTACATTCTGAAGAAGTTGTTCAAACCAATCATATCCTGTATCTTTACAAGCTGCAACCTATGTAAAAGAAGTGTAAAATTTATGTGTGAATAATATCCTTTTATCAAATCACCAATCTCAATTTAGCACATGTGGCAATAAAACAATTATTCAGAATTTTCAGAACCCAGCCAGAAAAATGAAATATTTGTATTATAGGTAGCCCTTGCCATACAATCATTCATTCAGCAATTATTTGAAGTTATGGCGGTGCTGAATTAATGGTGAATATGACTGGTCCTTGGAGTTCCAGCTGTCTCAACACTTCTGTAGTCATGTGATTGTGAACATGAAGCTTGGCAAATCGTTTACATGACCAGTTGACAAGTGTCCTGTGATCACCATTTGCAAACTTCTCTGCCAGCTTCCCCAGAAAGTCAATGGGGAAGTTGGCAGGGAAGGTTACAAGTTGCTGGGGCAAGTCTCCCCCACCCACACCCTCCTCCACCCTCTCTATCCTTATGCTGCATTGGCCACTCTTGCACTCCTTGCTGATCCTCATTATGATTCCCTCACACCTTCCCAGACTCACACTCCCATGTACACTTTCTGACCTGTGTGATGTTTCTCATGTACCCCCTCATATCCTCACGGACAAGCATGGTGCTTCTCACATATTCCCTTTCTGATCCTCCATCGCATTTATTTATTTATTTATTTATTTATTTATTTATTTGTTTGTTTGTTTAAATTTATATACCGCCCTTCTCCCGAAGG
>JANHFO010005450.1:13891-30049 GCA_032468095.1 Pareas carinatus
CGATGACTAATTCCCCTAATTTCAGATCATCTAACCACTGTTCAGAGGCAAAAATCAAGTCCAGCGTGTGTCCTCCTATATGAGTGTGTCCTCCTATATTTAGCTGAACAACCATAGCCAAAACTGTCCACATAGAGGAAGGGATGCAATGTAATATCACAGAATTCTGTTCTGAGCCTAGTACTCTTTATTATCTTCATAAATGTCTTAGCTAAAGGAATAGAAAGGCTGTTCATAAAATCTACAGATTTCATGTTTGAAGTGAGGGGATTATAAACAACTTTGGAGTGAGGGGAATATAATACTCCAGAAGAGAGGCTCGAGATTCAAAAGATTCTTGATAGATTTGAACACTGATCCCTATCCAACAAAATGTAATTCAATGTTGAGAAGTAGAAGGTTCTACTTTAAATAGGAAAAAACAAATGCAGAGCTACAAGATAGATGGTATTTGGCTTAGCAGTAGTACTTGTATGAAGGGTATAGGTCTTAGTAGTCTTACTCATTATGAAAATGCTGTAGAATAAGATCCCTAAAGTGCAGAATTCAATGACTCAGCCATTATTTCCTCCTCTTAGGCACAGAGAATTTGAAAATGAGATGGTGAGTGAGATTACCTTTTCTGAGTTTTATAATAAGAAGTTATCGTGTGTTGTGAAGTCAATCCTCTACCTGTCTTACACTAATTCTGGTATCAGAGGGCTCTGCTGTTCTAAACTTATATCTTAAAACGAGAAAGGTACACCTCAAGGTTGCACCTTAGGAAGGATGCTTATCTCCTAAACAGCCACTTCAGTACATTACAGCTGACTGCAGAGGTCTGGGCTACTGATAAGACTGTCATATCTTTAATACTCGCATTAAATCTAGATGTGGTATTATTCCCACAGACAGAAAAGTTTGAGAGATTCGAGAGATTCTTGCAACTGCTCTTTAGCAGGTGGTGGCTGTAGTCAGAAATTGTGCCTATGCACAAATTCGTCTGATTTGTCAACTGCACATGTTTTTGAGATGGGAAGTCCTGCTAACTCATGTCTTGATCCCCTTGCATTTGGACTAGAGTGCTGGAATTTCCTCTAAGGCTATCCTTAAAGCTAGAATTTGTCCAGAATGCAGTAGCACATAAAAGTATGGACACTTCACAGCATACCCCTACTTTCTAAGCTGCACTAGCTTCCAGGTGCAATTCAAAGGCCTGCTTACCACTTATGAAGCCCTACATGGTACAGTATCACAAAACTTTAATTATCTTTATCTGTTCCACAAGATCCAATAGAGTTGACATGCTTTAAGTCTTTTCTATGAGGCAAGGCAACATGATGGGATGTAGGAGGCATGGTTTCTTCGTTGTGAAATGTGCTTTATGGAACAGCACACTTTTACGATTTAACAGGTTGTAACCTTGATGGCCTTTCACTAGACTTTGAAAACATGACTTTTCCTCTGGGCATTGAACAAAGTTGTTAAATTCTCTAAAGCAGAGGTCCCAACCAATTCCTGGTCTGTGGTCCAATGCCGGCCTGTGGCCTGTTTGGAACTAGGTCGCGCAACTGGCAGGCAAGTGCATAAAGCTACATTTGTGCAAGCAGTGCATGTGCATGTGAAACCATCTTTTCCCCCCCTGCCACCACTGCTGCCAGTACACAGAACCGGAAAGGTTGGGGACTGCTGCTCTAAAGGTTGAGAGAATTATTATGGTTGGCCTTGACTGTATTATAAATCTCCCTTTGGATTCAGTTATTTTTGGTTCACTTGTTTTGTTCAATGCCCCAAATTCCAATTGCAAGTTGGACAGGTGTAGAAACTGATTAAACAGAGAGTCCAGATTGAAAAAAAATGTTGGTTATCTATGTCTGGTAATTCATTCTCTGAGAAATATGCACAATCACTTTGTTAAATTAGGATTATATTTATAACAATAGTAAACAAGATACAGCTCACATCCCTAATAATAAATGCCAATCAATAAAAGTGAAGTTCATGAAAAGGTGTCATCCTTTCTCATCCTTTTAAGACAATGATTCAATTTAAATATCACACATATAGAATGAATTACATTTTAGGAAGGTCTGAAAGGCATGCAAGATAAATAAAAATGTTCATGTAGGTGATAAAAATAACCATGGAAACGTGATGTTATCATAGGCTATTAAATACTCATGCTCAACTGTGAAGCAATATAGCAGGCATAAGTACACTGTTAAGCGGTATATAAGTCTAAATAATAAATAAATAAGTGCATGAAATCAGAAAACAATCTGCATTTCATTAAGACTTTCAGTACAGTTTACCTGTGTCAAATAAATATCGAAGCTCTGGGCAAACGGCCTCATAGAGGCCAAATAGCGTACAACCAAGCAGGCATCTTCATAGTCCACAGTATCAGAATTCATCCTGTAACAAAGTTGCAGACAGTTACTTTAGACTTCAAGGAAAAAATACACCAACACAAGAAAGCCAAAAAGCCTTAAAATAAATAAACCTGTTTTTACTGAACACTCTAGAAAACTCACTTTAATGTACTGAACTGAGACGGTGCTGTTTTAATAATATTTCGAAGGAATTTTTTGCGACTTTCTGCTCGGTGCATAATTTGTCCTGTTGTCTCAACCTCTTTTGAATGGTGAGTTCCTTCAGATGAATCTTCATCCTTCTGAGATTTCATTGCTTTTTCAGTCTCCATAGTGGTATCCCGAAACCACTGAGCTATATAAAATTTCCGAGAAAACTGGTGTAATAGGACCATGAATGGGAACAAAGAAAAAAGTCAGAAGCTGTTCAATTAAAAAATGTTTTATATATATATTCACATACACACACATTTAACTGATGTAAGCCACCTCGAGTATTATGTTATGGGAAAATAAGACTGGACTATGAATTCCTCTAATAAGTATTTACTATTTAAAAAATATTAGTATAATTCAAGAGAGCTGCTACCAGTTAATGCAGATACAGGTAATCTTCACCTAATGACCATTCAAAATTACGATGGACCTGCTCAGAGCTACTTATCATCCAAGTCTGTAGTTCCAATAGCAGAATATACACCCTAGAGTTATATTTATTTATTATTTATTATTTATTTATTATTTGATTTTTATACTGCCCATCTCCCAAACGATTCAGGGCGGTGTACAGCCATAATAAAACATAAACATCAACAACAATACTAAAAACCCAATTAAAAACATTAAATACATCGGCTGTCTAATGATCACATTTTTGAGTGTGTGACAACTAGTTTGCATTTATGGCTGTTTGTAGCATTCCATGGTTTGGTGACCACATTTTTCAGCAGTTTTTGCCTGTTTCAAGCAATTACTTCTGGTTTCTGGTTACAAAAAAAAAGCCCATTGAAGAAAATAGGTTCCCTTAATGATTGCAGTGTTTGCTTAACAAGCAGAGCAAAAAAAGATTGTAAAATCAGGTACAATCATGTGTTGATCTGCTTAACAATCATCACAACTTATGATTATAATTTCAGGTTAAATTACAGTCCTTAAGTCAAAGACTACCTGTATCTACAACCAGATATTTTAGGCCACCTTCAATCAGCCTCAGCCAGCATAGCCACTGGTGAGGAAAGATAGAAGTTACTGTCTCAATCTGAAAACTCTAAACTGGGGAAATCAGCTGTAAACAATACTGCATGAAATGGATTAGTGGTACACTGGAAATAAGGTAAATTCTTATAATCACTGAATTGATACCTTGTACAAGAAAAGTAGCATTATGCATTATACAGGTAGTTCTTGATTTTTGACCAGTCATTTAAATGATCATTCAAAATTATGACAGCCAGTTTTACAACCCACAAAGCACTTCTAGACACTATAAAACACTGTGCTACCCACATGGTCACACAAATGCATTTCATGTGCACTTACAACCAGTTGCCAAGTGCTCCATGAAGATCCAAGCTCCATTTTTGCAGCCCAGCTGAGGCATTATCTTCCACATAAGGAAGAGTGCTAGCAAGCTAGGGAATAGCAACGTATAAAGATTTCTAGCCTTCAGAATGATGGTGTTCACTCGTTTTCTAGCCCTAGGATGCCATCATACTGAAGGTTAAAAAGATTTCTAACCCTTTAGAATGATCGCATTAGCAAATACAACAGTTCTCAGAATTGTTTGGTAGACCCTTTCTCCAAGTTACATAATTTGAAGAAGGAACCTTCCAACACTCATGAGAATTGGGCCCACTTGCAGGATGGCATGAGGCAGCCTCAGTAGGAAGGTCATGCCTCGCATTGGCTGGGCTGCAACTGCAGAAAAAGGCAAATGTAAGTGAACCCAGGCAGGGTGGGGTTGGCAGAGGGCTTGGGCCACCCTGGTGTTGTGGGATAGAGAGACGGCCCTTTCTTCAGCACTCTGCTCAACAACCCACAAGACTGCTTAACAACAGCGACTGGGTGAGCTGGGATTGAGGTCACTGAGCAAAATGGTCATGTGGGTGTCTCGCTTAAAGACACCTTCAGTCAACCATTGAGATTCCAATTCCAATTGTGAGAATAGGTCAAGTACTACCTGTATTATCTTTTTTATTATTTTACAAAATTAAACTAATAAAAACATAAATACATACAATTTACTGAAGTATCAGTAGAATCTCATAACTCATAAGCATAGCAAGTACAAAAAACAAAAGTGAAAAAGATACAAAAATGATACTATAAACAGAACAAATGACCAAAACTTAAATTTTATTGTTCAGTAATATAACCAGATATTTGCAATCTGAGAATTATTTTGAATTAGCTTTAACAGTATGCAACTATATAATTGAATGCTATCTTTAGGATTGTGAAATAATTAAGATAATCAAGAAATAAGCATGACTTGTTCAAGTCCTATCTTATCCATGAAACCGAGCTGTGTGACCTTGGGCTCTCAGCTCAACTCCTCATCACATGGGATTATTAGGGGGGGAGGGGTTAAGAAAAGGAAGGTGTAATATGTACACTACACTACACTAAGTTATCTGCATAAATAATAAAGGTGGGATATAAATAGCCAAAATAAATACAAAATAAATGACTGAGGCCTTCCTACTCCCTAGTAGACTCAAAAACTCAAGTGTATAGTCTGAGTAAGGGGCAGTGTGAAAGGAAAATAGCAGCCTCCTTTTAGGTGAAGCTGAACATATATGAGCCTAAAGAGTCGCTGCCTAGTTTTATTGAGAAAATTTATTTCAAACCAACTTTTATTCTAACAACCTACCACTAATGATGCATCAGTTTCCGTATTTTCTTCCAAATAATCTAGTAATGCCTTTTGCAACTGTTGGATTTCATCTTCACCTCCTGAGACCTATAAACAATAGCAATATACTTTTGACATACTTCCCAAAATCAGAATAAGTAACACAAACATGGCTATGTGTTCTAAACTTGCCTCAAGTTACTCAACACTGATAAATGTTGCAGTCTTGAAAATAGTCATAACTTACAATCACTCTCTAAATTTCAAGACTACAACATGTATTTTATTGGTGTTGAGTAACTCGAGGCATGTTTAGAAATTTAGACAGACAGAACTTGCAATTAGGAGAATGGTGGCTCTCGTGGTTAGGATGCTGGGTTGGAGGTTAGCAAGCCCATGTTCAAAACTTGACTGCTGCCATGGGGCAGGGTGAGCTCTCGTCCTTCATTCCAGCTTCTACTGGGGACATAAAAGGAGCCCCCAACTGACCATATCCCGGCAACATTGATGTTACCAGCTAATCCTTTCCACCCAGAAGCACTTCAGTGCTTTTGACATGAATGCAAACTTGCAATCAGCATTTCATCTCATTTGAAATAATTTGCCAATATTGATAGAAATGAATCCTCCCATTATGCATGCTCAGAGAAATATCAGTGATGGTTGATGAGTCTTAAAAATTGGAATGAAGGTGTCCTTCTATACAGCTCCAGAAAGGGGGTAATTTTAAGGAACTGGCAAATATTGCTGCTAACCTTATAAATGAATTCTGTTAATGAATGGTTGTTTCACCAGTTCATAACAGAAACAGATAACAGATAATTGGACTACCTGAAGAAAGTTGCTCACTGAAGATAAGCATCATAGCTCTATAAAAATCGTATCTATGTAGGAAATTTCTGGTTGTATAGAATTAGAGAATACAAACTACAAAATAATACATTTATGAATTTAATGAATGGTAGAAATGAGATATTAGAGTGCAATAGTAATTCATTTTTGTTCATTAAAAAGGGCTCAAAATTAGTCTTTTCTGTTACTGTAGTTGTCTCAAAATATTGTCTTTCAAATGAAAACAAACATCCATGAATTCAATCTATTTGCCCATGATATTTAACGAATCAGAGAAAAGCTCCATGTATTTAATAAAGTTGTGATGGAATGGACAAAACCTATCAACTTGATCACAGAAATGAGTTGATAGGAAATAGGTAGGTTCTTTTCACGTCCTGATTTTTCCATGAAGAGAAAAAGAAGGTTGACATGAGCCAACTGGGTAACCCTGTGCCAGTCACTTTTTTTCAGTCAAGACAGGAAAAAGGCAATGGCAAATTACTTGTAAAAATTTGCCAAGAACACTATAGAGACTTGCTCAGACAGCTACCAGGAGTCAAGAATGACTTCAAAAGCATCAAATAAATCAATACTCAGAATCTTCCAGTTTCTAACTTGATGCCTTAATCACTATGCCAAATTAGTTTGCTTGTCAATATTACTACTGTTAAATTGATTAAAATAAGAAACATCCAAAATTCTCTACTAAGAACAATTCTACAATGTGGATGTGTCACAAAACCAAGGAAGAATAAAATTACAAAAAAATTGCTTCTGACAATACATATATTCAGTCTCATGCTACTTTTTATTATACTAGTGTACATCTTACTAAAAATATTTTATTACAATTATTATTCTAGATTTATTCAAATATTTGTCCTTAGAATCTAGAAAAGCATCAAACCTGTTTTAAAATTCGTGCTATAGATCCCTGATCCATTTTGCTAGTAACTGCATCTTTTCTCAATCGTGCTGCTACAGTTCCAAGATAGTCAAGTGATGCCACTCTCAATGCCATCTCTGTTGATTTATTACTGAATTGATGAACCTAATAAAAACACAACATTTTTGTCACATCCATTTTTTGTCCTTCAATATGCTTTGTATATTGCCTGATCTTTTCCAAACAATATGGTAACAGAAGGAGCTTTACAAGCTTAATGAATGTGTTTTGTGACATGGGTTGCCACAAATGTTTTAATATGTGACATGGTGAAATGCGTTGTGACATAATGGTTGTACTTCATAACATGATGATGAATATACTTTATGATTATAAATGCATCTATAATATGTACACATGATGAATGTACTTTATGATAATGAATGTATCGTAGGATTGTAACCATTGTTTGTCAATTGTAGCCTGTATGAAAGTACGGAGCATTTACACCAGAGAAAAACTCCTTGTGTGTCCAGACACTCTTGGCCAATAAATAAATTCTATTATATTCTGCACCTACATCCAGGCTGCACATAGGCACAAATGATTAATTAAAAATTACAGTTAAAAGTAAACAACATACTCTTTTTCATAATCTGCACAAATGCTACTGGATGAAGGCTTGTATCTTGATGCATCTTTTGAAAGAGTGCTATCTAACTCATTAAAGCTGGCCATAAGAAATTAATCAACACTAGGAATCTAAGTTCTTATAAAACTGAAATATGATCTAAACCTAAAAATTTAAAGATGATGCTTTCCCGGTAAAAATGAATTGCACATCAGATTTATTTTTTAAATGTTATTTTAGATATTAAAGCATAGTTCCATAATTTAATTAGTCATTCTATCAAGGAAGAGCTCAAACACCTTTTCCAATTAGAAGTATTAACATTCTTATCACTGTTAAAATATACTAAGCTAGTTCAGTATACGTAAGTAAAATTTAATTAAAAAATATCTGCGGTAAAATTTAGTAAAAATAAAGTTGCAGGGGCAGTTCAATTTTTTAGATTTGGTATATTCTAATATAAATAATTTTCCAAAACTGGGCGTTTGGTTGAGCATTTCTACTTTGCCACCAGATATGAAAAATGACAAAGCTTACTGACTGCATTTTTTATACTTTTTAGAAAATGAATTATTCATTTTGGTAATCAAGACTGGAGCAATGTACCAACAAAAGAACTTGTACTAATTTTCTCTGAGTACAACATTGGAAGTAAATTTAGTATTAACAAAGTCCCATTTGTACACACTTTTTATTATAATATTCAAATTCTGCATCTATTTAATCATGCACTTTGATCTTCTATTTCACTAATACTTTCTCAGTCAAGCGTAATTAGATGCATGTTACATTTTTTATAATTAAGTTAATTCTCACACTATTTCACTATTCTTCCAAATCAAGATAAATTTAGTTTTTTCCCCAACTAGAACTATTGACTCTTATACGTTTACAACTTGGTAAATAATTGTTCTTTAATAAATTATTACTTTTTGTTAAATAAATTCCTAAATATCGAACCTTTAATTTACCCATTGTTATAGTTCTATGAATGTTCATCTGTGCATTCACACAACCAACTTTTCTTAAATTTGAGAAATGATTATAGATATTTTGAGATTGCTATGACAATCCTTCATAATTAAGAAAAAAAGTAAAAGATACATCTATAAGAATACACACTGAGACTGAATCAAAATCATCTGAGGTTCAGAATGATGCACTACCGTATTTTTCGCACCATAAGACGCACTTCCCCCTCTCAAAAAAGTGGGGGGGGGGCGGATGCATCTTATGGAGCGAATAATCCCAAAAAGCGTGGGAAATCGCTCCGTGGGGTGCTTCAAAGTACGGAGATCGGACTGCAAACCGAACTGGAGGCTTCCCGGCACCCCGCGGGTGCACGGAGATCGCTCCGCGGGGTGTCAGGAAGCCTCCAGTTTGGCTTGCAGGCTGATCTCCAGACTCCGAACCTTGGAGCACCCCGCAGAGCGATCTCTGCACACCCACGTTCCAAATGAGAGGCCTCTGGGCGCCATGCGTCTTATGGTGCAGTGTGTCCTATGGTGCGGAAAATACAGTAATTTGTGATGAAGAACAAGTCTTTAAGTGCAAACAGATTTTTTTTTAAAAAAAGAAATCCATATATTTACCAGTAATCTTCCCAATAAACTAAGTAGCAATTCCGCAGCTGGCCATTCTGGTTTATTGACAGTGGAAAGAAGATCTTGAACAAAGTTCTCAAAAAGTGGTCTATAATCCTCTTCACCTTGTTTGCTACCACATCTGATGAAAAAAATGAGAATAGGAAGCATATTAAACATGAACTACATTATAAATTTCTGAATTATCTAAGTAAATGAAGTTGGAAATTAAAACAATTTCAACTATCAAAAAGATTTACTATATCAGTAAAATGAGTCAAATAATAATATTCTGTCATTTGGTAGTGATATAGAACATGACAAGATTATTTATATATTTAAACCTTTTCTATTCTGCTAATTTTCCAGTTTTTGAGGCAACATATAATGAAGACACGCATTTTTGAAAAGTTTTATCTGCATATTCAATCCCAATAAATAAAAGTAACCAGTAGAAAAATACAATAGCAATCATTTTAAAGGTTAAATAAAAATAATTGGTTAAAAACAAGTATTATAATCAAAGCTTTCCCTGAAGCAGAAAACAACAATTACTCCTGAAAGAGTGTTAGGAAAAAAGACACGTGCCTCTTAAAACAAGTTTCCGAGCTTAAGTACAGTAAAAAAGTACTTTCTCCTCAGTTTTAATCTCATGGATTGTTGAAATGTAACCAAGAACCTCTAAAGATCTCTGTAAGACAGGAATTTGGGCTGTCCTTCCAATATCTTTGTCCAACATCAGGGTTTTAAAAAATATCACCAGCAATATTATTTGATTTTATTCAATTTCTGGACTGAACATTTTCATAGAAAGGCGTGATTAGGCTACCTCTAACCTAAGTCAAATTTCTTACTAAATAAGAAATGGTTATTTATCTATAACAACAATTCTTCAAGAGATCATCTGTAAACTCACATATGGGTTATGAGTCATATCTAAGCATTTCTTACAACATTCTACAGCAGTATTTTTCAATCTGGGCAAATTTCATATGTGCAGATACTCAAGTTCCAGATGTGGCAATTGAGACTACTCTAGTTGGAGAATCCCGTGAATTGAAGTCCATATCTGTGGTAATCACCAAGATTGAGAAGCACCATTCTAGTGTTTACAGAATTGTTTGGGGACAGGCTTGCCCATCACACATACTCACAAATGTCACAAAAATCCTTCCCTTCATAGGACTAACACAGAAAATCCAAAGGAACAATGGGATCAACACAACGAATGGGAAGTGAATTTTTTAAATTTCCAGATGACAACCACTTGACAACTCAGTTACCAGTTAGTAACCAATTCCCCATCATCATGATCTCTGTGATCCACACATATGAGTGATAAAACAGATTCATATCTAGAAGAATATCTCATAGTTATGAAGTGACTGAAGTCAAGTTCCAAGGGGGAGTGGAGGCTCAGTCTGTAGTTCTGGGAAAAAGTCAAAGATTAAACCTAGGTGGCCACTTTGTTTAACTCCACTACAGGAATGGTGACACAGTCCGTTGCAACGGAAAAGGGCGGTCTATAAATCTAATTATAAATAAATAAAATAAATAAATAAATGTCCAGCTAAAAAGCAAGAACATAACAACCATCTAAAGTATGGAGTGATCGTTTTCAATGGTGAAGAAAAAGACAGACTATACGATATGATAATTGATTCAGGAGCAACGAAATATCTGAGTAAAAGACTTTTTTCCTAAATATAATACAGAATAGAAAGTTTCTTCATTAGTCAAACAGTTCTTCCAGTTGGACAAGCTGATGTCAGTTACTGGGAAGACTACATTTCATGAGAGGAGAATGTTGGTGATACTCATGGAGAGAATCTATGAAGAAGTAGTGATGGGGTGCTGGAAAATGTATGTGAGTACGGGAAAAGAACTTTTCATGAAATATTTTACAAAAGGATTAGAAAAAAGAAACAAGGTAAGTTACAAGGTAGATCTTAATGAACAATACAGCCAAACTTTGCTCTTTCAAATACAAGTAAAAGACAAAAAACAATAGATGTGAAATTTCATGGGATGAAATTACTATTTCCAGGTAAAGATCACAAAGAATTTCCACATATCAGCATAGAAAGTCCTGGTAGAAGAGAGATACCAGAAGTTACCATAATCTGTATCTCAAAAACTGGATGAAAATGTTGTTCCAAGAAAAGGAGAGGAGATTGAGAAGGCAGAGGTATTTGAAAAAACAAGATGAAGCAAATGGTGAACTATGGCTGCCAATGCCATCAGAGACCAGAAAGCTACTTAGTTCCTATTGCAAAATAGTACACATTACCTCGTCTCAACATGTAAACAGGTTGACCAAATATCATCTGATAATGGTCATCATCAATATAGTTTTCATTTGTGGGTCACTATTCTAGTAAAGCTGTAATTCTTGATTGAACATGTTTTGTTTTCAGGCATACGAACTGACAATGAAAATGGAGTGTCAGATACACCAATGCTGTTAAGATGCAAAAAGAGGGCTAAACTTTGCCATCTTGTTCATATTTACCAAGCAACTGTCTAACATAACAAACATGGACAATCTGACTACAGGGACAACCTTAAAAAAGCTGCCAGTGTAATCTAAACTACAAGGAGCTCAAGCTCTCTGAAGTGTTGCAATGCTTTATGCATTGACCAAGCACCTCAGATGCAGGGTGTTCAGAGGTGAGCTTCTTCCCTGGACATGGATGTATCAGTGGTGAAAACAAGCAGAGAGAACATTTCCAGAGAGATTTTCTGAAATCAGCCACTAGTAGAATTCTTTGACTCAAGGCTGAACTGAAAGAAGTAGATGTATTATCTCTGAACCTGGTAAAGTGAAATTGAGGTACTAATCCTATAGGAGATACATCCAAAAATGGACAGAACAAATAAGTGAAGTTGCAACCCCTAAATAGCTTAGCAGTTAGAAAACCATACGGGTCAATTCTTATTAGGGAAGACATTTAAAATGTAACATAACATAAATATCACATAAGCAATAGGGCTTAAACTCCTGTGTGTTATCTACTATCCTTACCAATCAGAAAATATGAAAAGGAATAAAGGAATATTTCTTATAATAGATCTAAAAGCTGAAGTGCTCTATGGACTGAATAGTACAGTTTGAGCTGTGTGGTGAGATACCATGAGATTATGCAACTAGAAGACAATTATTTAAAAGGCATATTGTACCTTATTGGTGGAGGAACAACATATACACTATTGATGTATAAAAACCAAATGACAATACTAATGATATGTCAAATAGATCAAAGAGGCTTTAGAAATATAATAATCAGGTTCAGAACACAAGCTTCATTAGGAAATTAATATGGACAGCAGATCCTAATGCTAAAGAGGCAAAGGCCAAAATCTTTGTGATCTTCAAGTCCTAAAAAAACAAACAAAAACTGATGGAGAGAGGCCATGACAGACTACAACTCATATGTGAACATCTTCAAGGAGACAAAAAGTCTTGAATATGAGAGACTAGTGTTTCAAAAAGCTGTGTGTCATGCAATCAGGCCAAAGCATATTTAATTAATGAAATTCCAGAACATGGAAAATGTCAGTGTGCAATGATTGCTTAGGTTGTTCTAGGGAGTATAGATCCCATGGACTAAGATTATGAAAGTCTCAGTACGAAATGGATCAATGATACATCCTCAAAAATCACATGGAACCTACTGAGAGACTACTTAATGCTGTGGTTAAGGATCAAGTCACAAGTTCAACTTTCGAAAATGAAAGCTCATTGGTTGATTTTGGAACATTCACACTCTCTTGGGCCAGCCTACTTCACTGGATTGTTATTGTTGGGGAAATGAAGCAAATGAAGAAAGAATGTAATCAGCTTCACTCTTGGTGATCTTGAGATGGACAAAGGGGAAGGACTTAGTTTTGATTATTTCTATGGTAAAGAGGGCAATTCTGATGAATAGTTCTTAAAGCATGTTCAGAATTTCCCCTCCAAGATTCAATGTCCATAGTTGAAGAGGAGCTGTTGTGGACTAAATAACGAGTTCAGGATGAAATTGACAGTAAATTAAAATATTAGTAACAAATCTTTACCAAGTTGCTATGCTGTCAAAAAGAAAAGAACATAAGTTACAGAAATTCATTCAATAAAATTAGTCCACAAGTTAACAATAAGTAAATTTAATATTTAAATTTTAATATTTAAAACTAAACAAAAGAACATACATATTTAAGAGAATATTTTACTGTAAAGTGTACATATATTCATGATAAGATAAAATACTATCCAAACTACTAATCCTAATGAAAGCAGGATAATATAACAATCTTTTTGTCCATTTCCAAATTTTTCCTGGACTCAACTAAGCAAAACTGATCTGCTTTGGGTATTTGGATCTTCTGGTGTCAGGGATCTACTCAGTGCATGTGACATCACCAATCTCTGAGTTATACTAATTACTGATGTGCTTCCAGATGTAATTCAAGGTGCTTTTTTCACTTTTACAGCTCTTCATGAGTTGGGACGGAATTATTCAAGGGACCATCTCTCCTCAATTGTTTCTACCAGTCGTATCCAGTCTGGCAAGATAGGCATGTTTCACGTCTCATCAGCTAAGAAATGTTAAATAGATGGGCCTTTTCTGTCACAGCACTTACCCTTTGTAACGTTCTTTCTTCAGAAGAACATTACCCCTAACCCTGCTGGCTTTTTTAAAGATGTAGGGTTCTGGTTTTGTAACAAAGGGTACAAATGGTGATTGCATGACCCTGGTCCAGTGCAACCGTCATAAGTACATGCCAGTTACCAAGTGCCTCAATTCTGATCATATGACCACAGCAATCCTACAATGGTCATAAATGTGAAAACCGGTCATACGTCATTTTTTCAGCATTGTTTTTACTTCAAACGGTCCCTAAACAAATGATTGTAAGTCCAGAACTACCTGTAACAAATAAGGAGAGTTATAGGAATAAATAAGAGCAGACAGATACAAGGGAAATATGGAGGGCCCTAAATATAAACATCAATATATGAACTGATAGCCAATGAAGCCTTACCCTACTCCTGAGGAACTTGTATGCAAGCCAAGAAGTAACAGTTAAAACTGGACATGGAACAACTGACTGGTTCAGAATAGGGAAAGGAATATGACATGGCTGCATATTGTCATCCTGCTTATTCAACTTATATGCAGAGCACATCATACAAAATGCTGGTCTGGAACAATCATAAGCTGGAATTAAGATTGCTGGGAGAATATCAACAACTTCAGATATGCAAATGATACCACGCTAATGGTAGAAAGTGAAGAGGAACTCAAGAGTTTCTTGATGAGGGTGAAAGAGGAGAGTGCAAAAATTGGATTGAAGCTCAATATAAAAAAAACTAAGATCATGGCATCCTGCCCCATCCCTCCCTGGCAAATAGAAGGGGAAGAAATAGAAGCAGTGACAGATTTCCTTTTCTTGGGCTCCAAAATTACTGCAGATGGTGACTGTAGCCAGGAAATTAAAAGACGCTTGCTTCTCAGCAGGAAAGCTATGGCAAACCTAGACTGCATATCAAAAAGCAACAACAGCACTTTGTCAACAAAGATCCATACAGTAAAAGCCATGGTTTTCCCAGTTGCAATGTATGGCTGTGAGAGTTGGACTATAAGGAAGGTTGAACATCAAAGAATCAATATCTTTGAGTTGTGGTGCTGGAGAAGATTCTTGAGAGTCCCCTGGACGGCAAGGTGATCAAATCAGTCAGTCCTGGAAGAAATCTACCCTGACTGTTCATTAGAAGGACAACCAATGAAGCTGAGACCCAGATATTTTGGCCACCTAATGAGAAGAAAAGACTCATTAGAAAAGGCTGTGATGCTGGGAGAGATGGGAGGCCAAAGGAGAAGGGGATGGCAGATAATCAGATGGCTGGAGGGTGTCGCCGATGCAACAGGCATGAGTTTGGGCAGACTGCGGGAGGCTGTGAGGGACAGAGGCCTTGCAGGTTATTGTCCATGGGGTCGGACATGACTAGGTGACTAAACAACAAGAAGAATCAAAGAATATAGATAATTGAAAATAATTACCAGAATATTATTACAATCATCCAGTCGTAAAACAATCAAATATGTACCCATAAAGTCAGTCTCCCATTATTTCCCTATCCCATGATACTACAAACAAGTGTCAAATGAAAAACTGAAGCCCCTACTGATGAAAGAGGCAGAAAAAATAAGACAAGGCCATTTTGGAGCAGAACACAAGGCTTCTGTAGCCAATGGGACCCTCACCCCTCCCTTTCTTTTTCTTTCTGCCATGGTTAGAACTGGGTGGGCAGTTCTTTACAATGCACTGAATCTCTAATTGATTATTTTTATTTTATTTTTTTCAGTATCAATAGTGAGGTACATAAGAAACATAAGGATTCCTTAGAGGCAGTGGAGAATTTTATCTATCTTTTGAAGAAAAGAAGAGTTAGAAGAAGTGAGTTACCACAGATAGTGGATTGTAACAAAAATCAAACCAAAACTATCTATGATAAGTGTGTTCAGTAAACACCCAGCCTGCTTTTTATGGAAACTTCTACAAGGAAAAAAACCAAAGGGAAAGATTTATGCCTATCCAAGGGACATTTGCTCTTGCAATGTGAGAAATCAGATTTATAAAATGAGACTTTAGTCCAAAAAGTCAAAGGCCAAATGTCACAGGAAAAGGATAAGGTATTCTGATGAATATTTCCAAGGCGTGGTTTTTTTTAAAAAAAGAAGAAATTAAGAGAACTAGTGAATTAATGAATTAATTTAAGGGTATAGTAGAAGAAGAATAGAATAACAGATTTGGAAGGGAGGTATTCTAGTCCAACTCTCCTGTTCAAGCAGGAGACCCTATACCATTCCAGACAAATGGTTGTCCAATCTGTTTCTTAAAAATCTTCAATGACGGATGTCCCAAAGGTCCTTTCTCAAAAGAAAACTGACCCAGATATTTACAGGACCGCATTCTGCCAGCAAATACCTCCCACCGACCTGTTCGCTCCCACAGAGAGGGCCTCCTCAGGGTGC
>JANHFO010005455.1:0-13663 GCA_032468095.1 Pareas carinatus
CTGAAAACTCCACATATTGTAAGCTATAATTTTGTTTATTGTTGTCTAATAAAAACTTTTTCTATAAAAAAAAAAATTGGTGTGACATATTAAAAGTCTAATTGGAAAGCTATAGCATCGCCATTTTGCTCTTACGATCAACTTGTATATCAACTTTGGCTCATCTCCCATTATTCTGGAATTAAGATGCAGTTCATGTTGAAAAATCATTGAATCTTGGATTTTGGGCAAAACTAGCCATTCTTAATTTATTGAGAAACAAATTACTGATAAACCAGAAATACCATTCCTGATCTAGGGATGGAGGAGAGCTTCACTCTGCTTTTATCTGAATGTGAACTTTACCTAATTTGAACTTTCTAAGATAATATACAAAATGAAATGCCCTTATTCAATACATTCTTTTCTGAATTTTATGATACAACAGTACTTCTGTTTTTTAAAATTAAAAACATACTGAACATAAATGTGTACATTACAAAACATCCAGAGAAATATAAATGTGCATGAAATTAATATACAAAATGTTTAGGAATTAGGAAACTGCATAAATACAAAATTGGGGAAATATATTCATACATATAAATAATGCTGCAGATTTTAGCTAAATATACATATGGCAAAAGTACTTCAGGAAAAATGTATTTTATCATTTGAACTGAATTGATTATAATTGTTTAAATGCAGGGATTGGAAAGTCTATCAGTTTCAGTATTTTTCAGTTTCTTGAATTCCTGATCAAAGTTTTGTTTTGGAACATCATTGTTTCTGTTTCTAGATATGCATGAATATTTCTGCTACTGTTTATTTTATGAATATTTCCTAGTATATTTTTACACATAATGTTCTTTAATTCATTTGTGTATTTTTCTAAAGTAGTATACTTACATATGGACACTATTTTTAGTATAGATATACACAATTTTTATGTATATAGTTTATTGTTACAAATACCTTTACAAAATTAATCAGCGTACAAATGTGTTCCAAATGCAGTACTGTATTTATTGGCTTGTAAATTAGGTGATTCCATATAAATTTTCCTTGAAGAATCTTCTGAAAGAAAGAAAAGGCCCCTTCTAATTAATTTACCGTTCCATATTCAAAGATGCCCACATCTGAACAAATTAGCTTAGGAGATGCTTTTTATCAAAATATTGGCATTTCCCTATATGCTTCAAAGGATTTTGTCTACTTAGAATTTCTAATTCATGCAAAAGGTTTTGTCCTTGCAGCGTATTGACCTCTTTGTCCTGTTCTGGCTAAAACACTGAAAACTTCAGAGTCTTCTCCTGGAGCAGAACAAAGAACAGAGGAATTAATTTCATTTTCTAAAAACAGCCCAAACCCTGAATGTTGTGGTTCCTCTGAAAACAGCATCTTGTCCATGATATGCCCTTCCTGAAAGGAAAGAGTACTTTATTTTCAGAGAGCTCTTCTTGATACTCTTGTCTGATGAGCTTCCATTATTAGAACTGAGAATAGAGAAGTGCAGAAAATCACACAGATGGTCTGGTTGAAGTAATTTACCTATCACTAGCACATTGACTTTATACCTATGGCATTGTGTATGCGGATGAGCACTACATCTAATTTGGCCTTTGGATCAACAGCCTTCCTCGGCCTTGTGACCTCCAGATGTATTGGATGACTAGCGCAGACATGAACAGTTGGAGAGTTTACTTAAGGCATGGAGATGAGAACATCCATTTGGTGAAGGCTAATCTAATCATGGAATGGATATAAAAAGTGCCTTTCCAGCTCCAGCACTATAATCGGGATAGGTAGAAAGTCTCTCATTAACACAGCACCTGACCCTGCTTGTCAAGTAGACCAAAGGATTGGGGTAAGGGAACTCAAGTGTTTTTAACTCATTTTTTTTCTCAAAAGTAGCTATGAACATTGTCCTGGTCTCTTTGAACAATGTCTTTCCTTATTTCCAAAGTTTATTAACTGATGTACCAGCTGAGGATTTCTATAGGCTGCCTTGCACTAGTCGACTACTTATTATCTCCCAAGGATGAACACATCTCAAATTATAACCTTCTTCATTCTGAAAAGGCCCTAGACAGGATATATAGTTGAACTAGAGTTGCCTCTGTCTCTTTTCCTGTATTAGTGTGGCTGCCATTCCTTAAATCTTTATAGAAGAAACACAATCCTCCAGACATTGTTTAATTACAACTTTCAGAATCCCTTAACAGTGGTGGTGATTCCTAGAAAAGTTCCAGCTTTTTTGAGGTTATATTTTATTCATTCTTCTATTCCATTCTATTCATTCTGTTCTGTCTGAGACAAATGGCTTTATTTTCTTCATATGTATCCATTTATTAGCTTAGTGGGGAGAGAAATTAACTATGCAAAGCAAATGTTTTAATGGAATAAGATATATATCTCTTGTACAATATTAATGATAGAAATGAAGATGAAAATCACAGAGGACTTATTCAGTAATCCAAAATGGAAAAAAAAAGATGAAGGATAATAAAACAAGATTATAATAGCCAAAAATGGTAGCTTTATAATTCCCATTTTAAAGGAACTAGTGAAAAAATGGCTTAATAAAAGTGAGAGAGTAAATATGCAGCTTCATTCATTCATTCATTTGGTCAATTTCTAGACCAACCAACCCCAAAGATTCAGGGTGGCCTAGAAACTAAATATCATCCACAAAAAACAAAGTAAGAGAAAAAAGTAATCATCATCTTTTTCTCACCCAGAGATAGAGTGCCCATCTCCCTAACACAAGGTCCAGGGGAATAACCATGTTTTTAATGCTGTTAGTAAGGTGGGAGAAGCATTCTGGATGCTGATCCAGAAGGCAAGTGATAGAAGTGACCTTCCTTCAGGGTCATGCTAGATTGCATGGTTGATGGGACTAAGAGTGAGGAAACTGTTTCAGATCTTGTAGGATGGGCAGAAGCCATAGGAGTTAACAGTCCCTCAAATAACTACAGTAGGCCCATGGCATATAGTGCTTTAAGGTGACAGCTGACAAGCATACATTACATATAGTCCTGCTACATCAAGAACTAATTAAATAGGCAAGGGAATAAAGTTGAAATTGTAACACAACTAAGAGTTTTGCCGTTCTAGCTAGACAGATAGAGGAGGGAGGGATAGGCCAATGATTTTGAAGATGTTTTGGATGGAAATTTTCTCCCTAGTTAATAGCATTTCCAAAGTCTTGGAAATAAATATCTTTGTGTGTGTGTGTGTGTGTGTGTGTGTGTGTGTGTGTGTGTGTGTGTATGTGTGCAGAGTGCCTCCAGCATGTCTAGTGAATTATTCTGCAAGCACAGTACAATTAACACCTTATTAGGAAAGAAGTCACAGGAAAATCATTTTGGACTTATGCCTAAAATTGTACAATTAGATCAAGTTATAAGTCATAGATTGAGTGTGCTTGCCTATACCAATCCTCAGGATTAAACAAAACTTTTTTTTCTCAGTTATCTTATTGACACAACTTGTACTATGACCCTAAAGAAGTGAAAGTCAGTTTGGCATAGTGGTTAAAGCATCAGGCTAAAAACTGGAAAACAGTAAGTTCTAATTCCACCTTAGGCTCCAAGTCATCTGCCTGACCTTAGACCAGTCCCTCTCTAACTCTAGTAAAAAGTCAATGGCAAACCACTTTTGAAAATCTTGCCAAGAAAACTGCAGGGCCTAACCCAAACAGTTGCCAGTAGTCAAAACTGCCTTGAAGGCACCTCGCTCCCCCCTCCCAAACAAAACAAACTCATACAATACAAAATGAAGGGAGGATAGAATTACCAACACATGCTTAAATAGGCCAGAAGTTATCATTTCCTTCCATGTTGATTGAAAATTGATAGCAATGATTCCTGCAAGTTTAAAGAGATACATGAGGATCAATGCATAAGCCCTAAAATAGGTCTTCCATAATTTTAAATAGCAAAGAAGCCCAACTTCATTCCCAGAAAGAATTTAAACATCACAACCCCAACAGTTACGTTTAATGTATAGTAATATCCACCGGACAGTATTGTTTCCCTAAAGAGCCAGTTTAGTCTTGTGATTAATGCACCAAGGAGAAATCAAGAAATTGTCAATTCTAGTTCTGTGTGAGATATGAAAGTAGGTTGGGTGACTTTGGCCCAGCCACTCATTCTTAGCCCAACTCATCTCACACAGTTGTTTTTGTGGGGCAGGAAGGAGAGGGCGCAACAAAAATGCAATGATAATGAAAACAAGTCTGCATGTATTTAGAAATGACTCTCAGACCTTGACATTCCCTTGGCAAAAAAATCAGGGATGACATGATTGTTTTAATGGTAGTTGTCAACAGATAATTCTATGCTTTAGAGTAATTTTTAAAAAATATTTACATTTTCACACATAGCAAAAAAAACACAACCCAAAGAATATAAAATATTCCTGGCAGCTATGTGGAAAGAAATACTGACAATATAAACTCCACTGCACAGCAGATATAAACACACCTACCACAAGTGAAAGCAGAAACAAAGCCAGCCAGCCACTACTGGCTGAATGCAGGGAGGCCTGTTGGTGACTTAAATGGGAGAGAAAGATGGCTTACACATGCCCCAGCGCTCCCTTTCCCATAATTAGCACTTCACACAGTCTCGGGTTAGTTGGAATTAAAAACTTGGCAGAAGGGTGACCGCCAAGTGCAAAGATCAACACAGCTCAACCTGAATCAATTACATGAGGGGGAAAAAACCCTACAAAGCCTTTGTTGGTGAAAGTCCAAGAGTCTAAGTGGTTCTAATGTATGTCTGACTTTTGGCCTTTGCACCCGAGTCCCTGCGGGAAAAGCGACCATATGGGCAAATACTGCGTGTGTGCCTGTGTCTCCCCTTGTAGCGTCGAGTAGAAAACATCTGCTTGCTCGGTTTACGCGGCGCATCCACTTGCTGATGCACACCCCGAACGCGCACTTGGAGGCTCGCTGGCGGTCGCCAACACCAGCAGTAGCAGCAGCAGCACCCAAATCCCATTGCAAACAAAGGGAGATGACAGCGGGGCTGCGGTAGAGATCTCTCGCCTCCTCGGTTGCAAGCGACGACCGCCCGCAGCCCTTCGGCGCTGCCTTCCCCTCTCTCTCCCAGTAGCTGTCCTCCTCCATCCCGCAGGCGGTGGGAATTCGGGAGCCGGGATTCAGATCAAGACGAGAGGGACGTCGCCCGTGAGGAAGAAGAAGCGAGCGGAGCGAGACTCTCTCTCTCTCTCCCTCTCGCTCTCTCTCTCTCTCTCTCTCTTTCTCACACACACACACACACACATGCGCGCGCGCGCAGGGACTCACAACCAAAACAAACCTCGCCCGCCTCCACCTCGGCGGATTGTCAACAGATCATTTGCAAAAAAAAGAACCGGAGAGCAGCAGCAGCAGCAGCAGCGACCGGCAGGGAGGCGGCGGGGGAATTCCGGGCGCCTTTGTGCTCCCCCTCCGCGCCGGTGTTTATGCTGAGCGCGGTCTCGCCGAGTAAGGTAAGCGAGAGGGAGGGGGAGAGAGAGAGAACGGGAGGGGGGGAAGCAGAGGATTTCTGCCTTTCGGCGGAGTCTGGAAAGAAAGGCGGCGATTCATGAATCATCCCTGCTTCTTCCTACCCCGCGGGTAGTTGACATAGGGCTCCAAGTAGCAGCTAAGTGCGGGGAGATGCCTTCAGGTATGGCTTAGGAGCAGGGGTGGGTGAGGTGGGGGTCTCTTTTCCGTCCCTCCCCCTCCTCGTCGTTTAATGGTCAGAAAAAGTGTTTTGTTTTGTTTTGCCTTTTTTGTTTTTGAAAGGCGGAGGGAGTCGGTTTCCATGCCCAGAGAGGTGGTTTGACAGACACCACCTGCCTCCTTTGAATGACTGCCGCGGTTGGATTGAGGTGTAATGTGGACCCCTAACAAACGGCGACATGCGTAGTGTCATGCTTCCCAAGTTGTCAAAAATGGGGAACATAAGCCCGCCTGATCCCTGAGGTTAATATTAAATTTACGTACCTTTTCTTCATTCTGTCGCCGATGTTTCAAAGAGCAGGAAGGGGTGGGGAACCTCTCCTCCCTTCTTAAGCCAAGGTATGTTAAAGAGGAATAATTTGCAAGTTGTCAGATGCCCATAGGAGTGTTAGATGTATATGCAAACTGTGTTACCGAATTTTATACTTTTCTGTGATGTGTTCCTTTCAATATTGATGCAGCTGAACATCTTTTTACTTAAAACAAACTTAAAGACCAGGAGTGCCACTTGCATACTTATTGACCATCTTTATGGTATTTCTTGGATTTATTTCAAGTTGAACTGCCTAAACATTAATCTAAAAAAAAATAGTGCATTTTACAGCTTCTTTGACATTTGAACTTGCCCCCTCTTGCAGAATACAGCTGCTTACATCCCTAATAAATAAATAAAAATAGAAATTCCTGCTTGTTCCCTTTGCCTCTGAAGGCAGCATTAACGCACTCAAGAGGCAGGACTGTCACTTTGCAAATAAATAGCTATCAAGCTCCTACCTCTAAGAGAAACAGACCAGTCAATAATCCTTCCCCATACAGTAAGGCGGAAAAGCTGCCAGAGCCAGTTTAATAGGAGAAGAAGAGCAGCAATGTAAGCAGGTTTCTGAAGAGAGAGACCAGCTGGAAGGCTTGTAAGACAGAAAGATGGATTCTGTTCAAGTTTGCCTGCCTTCTTGGAACTCTTAACTAAAGTTCAAGAAAGAAAAGGAGGAAGATCTGCCCTCAGCTTTTTTCAAAGCAGTCCAAGGTTAGTTTCCCTGTGATGGTCATGGGTTTGAGTAATGGTCATAAAGTGGGTATGGTAAAAGACATTTTCTGAAGACCCCGGTGGAGAGTGGGATCAGAAGATCAGTGAGATACAGTCTAAAGCTGTACCCATATTTTAACCAAACACATGCAATTTTTATCTTTAAAAATCCATCATGCATTTTCAACTATTTCATTAAATGTTTTCAATGCTCCAGTCATTTCCTATTCAATTATTGTTGTTACCAACAAGATTTACCCACCTGTACATGGCTCTTTCTGATAATTGTCAAAACATCTTGTCATTTGCATCAGGAAAGGAATGATATTTTCAGCACGTCTACATTTCTTTGAATATTTTGGTTTAATTGGACATTCGTGATCGGTATTTCTATTACCACTGTTTTCATAAGCTTGATTGAAACCTTTGCAGTTCAGCATCTAAAATGTGAAAGAAAAAATAGATAAACCACTTCAGAAAACACATACAAATATTGCTGAAAAATTTAACAAAAGAAAGAAATGCTACTGAATTCATACACTTTCAGCTATAATGCTTAGTAGTAATCTGTCAACAAAATACTTATCTCTTTTACTGTACTATCTGATTTGCCCTTGTGAAAGAAAGAAGATTCAGTGCTGTTAAAACTTGTTGCATCAGATGACATAATTTCAACAAGCATATTCATTTGTTTGTTGTGCTATTGCAAAGACAAACAATATTCTTTCTGGAGTTATACTACCAGTATGACTTGCATACAGACTCACCTATAATTCAAGGGTTGTTCTGGTTATCAATTTGTTTCCAGTTCAACATGTTAATAATGATCTTTAAAGTGCTTAAGAGCTTAAGTCCAGAATATCTTAGAAGAACTGCCTTTCTCCATACTTGCCTGCCTACAATTTAATAGTGAACCTTTTTTTATGATCCTGTTATGAAGTCCAGGCCAATAGTGACTTTTTCAGGGCTGTACCTCAAATGTAACAAAGACTATTTAAGAAGGAATTTGCTTTATAGGAAATACAAAAAAAGTTTTTGGTTTCAATTTAGCTTCTGCATCTGCCTACCTCTTATTGTCTGTTCTTTACTTCTAAATTCTACTTTTCCCAACTAATTTAATTTTATTTTCTTGTATTATAACTCCCCAGAATGTTGTAGAACAGGAGTTTGTTTGAGGTTTGAAAGTTGCATGGACTTCGTCTTCCCCAAACCTTTGTAGCAGCCAACAAAACCTCCAGAACTTGTTAATAAGCAATAATATTTAATATTCCCAAAGGGGGAAAATATTGAATAGGACTGAAGAATAATTATGCTAACTATATTTTAATTAAATAAGACTTACAGATAGAATTTTTGTAGCTCCACTCACTAATATCTGAAGAGGGGCATACCACTCAAAACCAAATCCCGTAAGTCTGGGAAAAGTTGTACTTCACCAATATAAAACTTTGGGTGGGCAAAAAAGGTTTAAATAAAAAATACTTTTGTATTTTTTTTTGCAAAAATGATTTAAATAAATATGCACTATACTTTTAAAAAATATTGATTTATTATTATTTCTAGTTATACGGCTCCCCATCTCACATTCATGACTCTGAATGGCTAACAACTGTAAGAACTGTATGAATATATCTTCATATAAAATCACATAAAAACCTTAAAAGCAAAATCAGCAACTGGGATACAAAAAGGCACCATCACTGATGAATATAACTATTGCCTTCTAAAAGGCAGTAGTGCAGACATCAATCTAATCTGATCTCCAAGGGAATCAAGTTCTAAAGGGTGGGTACCACAGCAGAAAATGCTCTCTTCATAGGCCCAACACCATGTCGTAATAGGAAGGACCTAGAGCATGACTCTTCTGATATATCTGGCAACATAAGTGGAAAGAGGTGGTTCTTCAAATAATGCATCCCTGTGTGTTGAAGAGCTCTATGGATCATTACAAGAACCTTGAACTTGTAAAGAAAAAATGTAAAAAGCTCACATAACCGTCTCGGCCATTGCATTTTCCTCTTGCTATAGTTTCCAGATGCTGTTCAAAGGTAGATTTATATAAAATATTTTCTACTTTTAGTTTCCTACCCCGCACCCCATAAGTTCATTCTATTACATTGCTATTTAGAAGGGCAGAATATAAACTCGATGCAACCCATACCTCTTATATTGGATGCAGTTAATCAGTATGACTAGATGTATAGATATAAAATCTGAACCAATAGGCAACCATCTATTACTTTTTTTTTGCTCTCTATAATCTCTGTAGCACATTTTAAAAGCTTCTGTGACTGCCTATATTTGGGTTATAATATACGGCATTAACAATATGGTTCTTTAGGTAGCAAAAAAGTTAAGGCTTATGTTCAAAAGAGAGGCACACGGTTGGGAACAGAAATTTTATACAGTATTAGGGGCTGTGCATTACTTTGAAAACAGTTTGCAAAAGGTGTTCTGGAGTGGGCAAAAATTGCTCACATAGCCCTTGTCTCCAACTCTTTTGTAAAGTAGTTCTATCGCTTCCCACCAGGATCATATGGCTGCCGTTTGCAGCTGCCATGCAGAGCACTCTTTTGGAATCAATTCTCAAGCATTGTATAACCCTAACATAGTTTAGAGGGAAAAAAGACAACAAGATGATAAAGAACAAAAACAGCTCCTGTCATGACATGCTGATTGATGTTTAGAACAGATGAAAATGGTGTGTGGGAAAACATAATAAAGGATCCTAGAAGTGGGTACAGCTACTTGGCTAGGAAGCTTGAATAGAAACGTTATATTATATGTTGCAACATTTGATTGCAGATTCCCCTGCATTGCATTGTTTGCATTTTTCATTTTAACATCTCTTTGGGAAAATGCAGTATTTAAACAATAGTAACATACAATAATATTTTTGCTGATGTTCGGGAGGGAAGGGAAGGGGGCTCTACTGGTATGAAAACTTTTTTTTATTTTTCTAGTTTCTAATAATTGTATTAATAATCCATCCTTGAATATGGATCTTCAATATTTTTTTGTTTTATATTTTTTATTGGTATATACATTTAATAGTAGATGTCATCTACATTTTTACATTTCTAGTTTTTTACATCTTCGTTGTCAGATACACACACACACACAGTCATTCCTTTTATTTTATCGGGGGGGGGACATTACCATCTAATACCTTTGATTTCTTTTTCCCTCCTTTCTTTATTTTCTTCCCTTTCCTTTTTGTTTTTCTTAATTTCTTTAGCTCTCTCCTACACCCCCTATCTCCCTCCTCCTTCTTTCCTCTATCTTTTCCTTTCTTTCTTTTTTCCATCCTTTTCCATCCCTCCTCTTTTTCTTTCGTTCTCCCTCTTTTCCTCTCCTACATTCTCGTTCCCTCGACTTTCCTCTTCTATTTCTTTCCTCCTCCTTTTCTTCCTCTTCCTTCTTCCATCTTCAAGCTTATGGATCTTAATCATAGTTCATGTTTAGGAGGCAAGAGAACTTTGACTAATTCTGCTTCTTCTTTTCCTGCTAGTAAAGTTGAGAGATTGTTTTAAGCGATTGTATTAATGGAGGGGCCTCCACGTATGCATACTTATAGTTAATTGGGTAGTTGCAAGCCAGGAAACATCTTGCAAAGTTCACTATCTTCCTCCTGTGAAGAAGAAGTCTAACGTGAGACTTTATTCGAACTGAGCTGCTCGTTTGGTGAACACTTTGTTATAAGACTTGATTGAGCTTCATATGGATCACTGCTTCTATGTTTCCTTAGTAAGAAACCCATTTCTGGTAATATTGTAAACAAAGAATTTGTCATAGACTCATCCTATGCTGATTCAGGGTTGTGCTTTTTCTACAGAACTTTCATTCTCTGGTCTGTGCCAAACTGACATCTTTGCCAGCCATAATGGCATGTGGGAATGACATTGGGAAGACATGGAGAAGAACCGCAGCCACAGCAGTAGCGGTCAGATAGATGTCAGCTTAGTGTATAGAAGAATGTAGATTATGGTAAATATCCTAGAAGGGTTCTTCATTCTGTGACTGTAAAGATAAGAGGAGAGAGATGTACTTTCAGATTTGAAAGATTCTGTTAATAGAACTTTACAGTAAAGTAGATCTAGTACTTCTGGGTGAGCTTCTTCTCTGGACTACCTCACAAGGCTGACACTGGCTTACCAGAAGGCCTTAAAAAGATATGTTTTGAATATGATAAATTGACTTTAATATTTACTTTGATTTTTAGATAGGTGGTTTAAGTCTGGGAGTTTGGAACTTTGGTTTTGCTATAAGTTGCCAACAGATCTCAATATCCAAAAGTATAGTAACTTGTTAATAAATATATGGATAGACTTAGGTTGGGTTAAAGAAAAGGTTTTCCTTCATATTTATGGAGTCCACCATCTGCGTGGTGTTTTTATGCAATAATACAAAGTATTTAGGATTATTTGAGTCAAGAGCCAGCCCTTTTAGATGGTAAGTCAGAGATTTTTGGTTTAAATTCCTTTTAGAACCTTCATTAAGGCTATTTTGTATGACTACTAAATAAATTCAATCATGATTTTTTAAAAAAATAATGAGAAAGAAATACATCAATTGTGGTATTCATCATACAAATATGGAGGAAAACAGAGCTATACATCAGTAGGTAAAGAATCAGACTATAATCTTGTGGATTTAAGATTCAGTGAAAGATTGGCAGCCCAATCTTATGTACGTAGAATAAGAGCTAGCATGTGGTGATCTTAGTTTTAAGGAACAATGTAATCTGAATGTTTGAGTACCGATTAATATTTGAAAAACAGAAAAATAATTATCTGTGAACCTAGAAGATGAAAATCTCAGCCAGCTTTTCAGGAAGAAAACTGGTGTGGAAGCTTTGTGAAGTCTAGATGGAAACAAGAAACTGGAGTACAAAATACTGATGCTCAATTCACTTCATTGATCCTTTCCTTGTTAATTAATGATATTTTTTTACTCCTTCTGTACTTTAAGATCCAGGAGAGGAGGGGAAGCGAGAGAGAGGGAAGAGAGAGATAACCAGTAAATATCCTGCCTGATCCACTGGAAATTTCATTTATTTTTGTATTCTTACCAAGTATTTAGTGTTCCGCTGAGATCTTTAACAATTGCTATTGGCCACAGAAACAGTAAGCTGTCAAACCTTCCCAGCAATTCAAAGGCCTCTAACAATTGCTTCAAGGTTCAGCCAACAGAGTTCTAGTGTTACAGCTGTACCTGGGGCTGTGAGTGGGCACTGCCAAGATAAATCAGTGAAAAGATGTCTGTGACTCAAAGTGTAACATCCGAATGTTTCCCATCTCACACTTTGAATTACCCAAGTTTTTTAGGCAGAGATACGAAGCTGCCTTGGACAGTCAGTTTGGGTGTGTCATGGAAAACTGGCAGATACATAACTTCACTAACACAGAAATCCTCAACTGATTTCTATCAGGAAATGGGATCTTAGAATTGTGGGGAGGGAGCAAGAGACAGAGAAAGAGAAACAGAAAAAGAAAGATAGAAAAGGAAAAGGAAAAAAAAGGAAGGAAAGAGAAAGAAAAGCGAGATGTGAATGGAGGGAGCAAGTTTATAGAGTAATTGTAATTGCTTGAAGGGAAGGTCCAGAATTTCAAGTCTGGTGGCATAAGGTATTCTATTGCGGATTGAGGAATGGAGTACTCTTCTCATAAAATATCTCTGGACTTGTTCAATTGTATTAATGTCTGTTAAACAATATGGATGCCATACAGATGAGCTGTATTCGAGAATTGGTCTGGCGGCTATTTTATATGCCCTGGTTTGCAGTTCAATATTACTGGAAAAGAAGCTTCGCAAAATTAGGTTAACAACTCTTAATGCCTTTTTGGCAATGCTGTTACAGTGTGCTCTGGGGCTTAGATCTTTTGAAATGAGTACTTCTAGGTCCTTGACAGAGTGAGGGTTGTCTTCAAGGTCGTGTCTACCCAGTTTGTATTAATACTCTTCATAATCTTGGAGTGTAAATTGACTGGTTAAGAACCTGGAGTATTCTGACTAATACAAAGATCCATTTCAAAAAACATGAAGACCTCAGCCACATATTTCCCCCCATTCCATGCACCAATGCCTGCCACGTGCCTGACACAATAACACTCTGCAGAGGCTGTCCTGCAGGAATGCTGGCTTGCATTCCAGAAGCAATTTGCAACCATCCCCATGGCTTCGGCAAGAAGAGGCATTTCAGAAAGAAAGCCAACCCAGGCATTCAGCCAAAGTCTTGAATTATAACACATAATTTGGGAGGAATTAGGGTAGCTGGCTTTGCATTCTGAGAGATCAACAGCAGCAGAGAAGCAACAATCCTTTTGCCACTGGAGACGCTGCCTTTTGAGAAAGCTATAGCCCCCTAATACCACTCTATTTGATTTTCTGGCTTTGTTCCTCATGCCCAATTGGGATGCTCCAGCTTTTAACCGCATGTTAAAACGGTAGTCAAGTAATGCAAATACAGTAGCTGCAATTGAAACTACCTTTACAAAACAGACTAATACATTAACATGGGAAAAAATCTGAGAAAGCTGTAAAGTGCACTACTTATGCATGTGTGTTGGAAGCACAGAGCACTGCTATTTTGTTTAATAATAGCCATACTTGATTAAATCTTTCAATAAAGGTTTGTTACTTTCATATTCTACTCAACTACAGCATACTGCTTGATCTGGCACCACAATGGTCAGATCTAGAAGCGGGAAGGTCAAGGGAAAATGCATTTTTTAATCTTGATCTATACCTGATTTTTCAGTACTGTTGTAAGACGAACTACCCATGACAAGGTATTTTTGATTAAAAAGAAATGATATGATATGGAGTAATGCAGCATAGGGAGGCAGCACACAGCTAAATTATACTAGCAAGGTCAATTATGTGTCAAGGAAACACACACACACACACACACACAGGGGGAGAGA
>JANHFO010005455.1:30924-41075 GCA_032468095.1 Pareas carinatus
GCGTGGGAAGCAGAGCTAGCTTTCCCACGTCCTGTTGCCTCCAGGACCGGAAGTCAATCTAGCATTTAGTGTCTTTCTTTAACACTCCTGATATTAACCAACTTCATGTGGAATTTTTATCAGCTTTCCCTTCCACATTCTTGTTATATTGGCCATGCATTGACTTGTTCTTCCAATGAACACATTGGTTTTCAGTTGTTTCTTTTCTATGTTCAGCTTTCATCTTTGTTGTTTTCAAGAACTTTCTTTGATTGATTCCTCCATCAAGGGTTCTTGGCTTTCTTTAATGTCGTCATTTAGGCCATGCTTGTCTTCATCCACTGTTTGTTTCTCCTGTAGGAGCCCTCTACCCATTCCAGATCCTGGCAAATATTATTAGTATTCCCATATTTTTATATATAACTCAAGGTAGAAAACAAATCTAATATTCCTGCCTCCTGTCTTTCCCACAACAACAGCCTTAAAAGATAGGTTGGGCTGAGAGACAGTGATTGAACCAAAGTCACTAGGCGAATTTCTTGCCTAAGGAAAGCCTACAACTTAAGAGTGTCCTGGTTTCTAGGCTAGCATCTCTATTTACAACTCCAAACTGGCTCTCTATAAACCTGACTTTAATTATTTACCATTATGTGATCATTGTCAACTATTATTATCAGTATAATTATTAAGCTACATAGCTGAAGAATAAGAATAGCATGCCTGGATCAAGCCTACACATATCTTACTCCAGCATCCATTTCACAATGGCCTCAGAGTATTCATAAGCAGAAAATGGAAATGTATTCCTCTCTTTTAGTTGTTCCCTGCAATTGGTATTTGACTGCTCCCAAATCAGAGGCAGCATTAAGTTCCAAGATTAATGTGATGGTAATGAATTCCACAGGTTAGTGATCTGATGTGTGTAGAAGTGCTTTTTTTGTCAGCTCTAGAACTCCTTCCAGTTAGTTTCATTGGATGATCTTTGTTCTACAGTTCTGGGAGGAAGAGGAAAACATCTTCCTATCTTCTTTTTACATGCCATGCCTTATTTCATATACGTCAATCATGTCCCCTTTGCATTTCCTTTTTGTCAACCCTAAAAGACTCCCAAATATGACAGCCTTTGCTTTTAATGAAAGTGTTTGAACTACTTGGTCATTTTGATTGATTTTTTTGCACTTTTCCCACAGCTCCGTTACATTCTTTTTCAACATGGCAACTAGAACTGCATATAGTATGCTAACCCACTAGTTTCTCTGCATTAAAATTAAAACAAAAAAATTAACTTCAGCTTAACTGTCAAGAGTTTATGTGGAGACTAAGCTCTATGCCTGCTACCATAAGGAAAGCAGAATAATCTAGACTAAGGTGTGCATTCAGAAAACTTACATGTTTCCGTTAAATACATCTCTGGTAGTTTGTGTGGATACGTGTATGTGTTGAGAGGAGGCAGTGGATGAAAAATATTTCTCTGTTATGTCTTTATGCTTTTAAGCAGATCTGTAAGGAAGAATGAAGTTTTGCAAACAACCTGGCCAAATTTGTGTGAAGCTTTAAAAGTCAATATAACCTGCCCAGAAATTGGTGAAATGTTTTAAAGACTGTCTTCCTTGTGGGTGAATAATAGAAACATGAAAAACCAAAGGGACTGAAGTGCCCTGGAAAATTAATTGTGCAATGAAATACAAGACAATCTGGTGCCTCAGAAATAAGTTCAATATATCATTACTGAGAATTTAAGTGAGATTTTTTTCTATTTTAAATGCAAGCAATTATTTTCCTTTAAAGTACACAAGAGAGTCAAAAGGCACCAGAAAAAGATGACCTCAAACAAATTATTGCAGCATCAGTTTATGTGTTTGTTTTTAGGTGTGTGTAGGTATGTATGTGTTATGTGTACATATAGTACGTGTGCAAGTGATGTGGTCACCTTAACCCCGATGTCCTGATCTCAGTTCTTCCTCCTGTTTCTACTTCATCTCTTTCAAGGGTTTGTACCAGGTATGGTTAAGGCACCAAGACAGAAACCAGGAGACGGTGAATTCTAGTCCCATTATGGGCATGAAAACCTGGCTCACTGGTGGTAGAAGCATTAGATTTGCTCATCACTTTGAGTTATTAAAAATAATAAAAAGGGGCTATAAATACATAAATATGTTTATGGTAAATATCAACAAAATGTAGATTCCCTGTTAATGCTATTCAGTTTTCTCATTAGTCAAATAAGATTGCTTTTGCAAAATATTTTTGCAAATACATAGTTTTTACATATTGATATTGTAAGAGTTGTACTTTAGTATCTGTTTTAATTGTATTCAGGTTAGTTTCTGTTTTAATTGTATTCATTTCAAGCACTATTAAACACGTATTGAAATCCAGTCTGCATTATAAGCACTGAAATGAGTAAATCTGATAGCATGAATACATGTATATCCTATCATCAAATTTATAACTCAATGTTTTATCAGAGCTACCTTTTCTGAATGGATTTTCATTGGGAGCACTGTGTAACAACAAATGATTTATTACACAATCTATGCACTTTCCTTATTTAGATAATGCTTTTAAGACAATACTCTGTACATTCTCCAGTAAATCACCAGAAAATATCACTTGTATCATGATACTACAAACAAGCAACAGTACACATACACCTCTACGGTAATTGGACAGTTTATAAATTTCTTTAAAGTAGATATTAATGAGTAAAAATGTTTAATTCAATACAAGATTTATTAACTACATAGGTTTCTTAGGGGCTTTTCTGCTGCCTTCACATATCTGAAGTGGATGTACCTGATCCATACAGCAAGGACTAAATTTAATTAGAAAGAGTGGAGTGGAGGAAGGTAATCAAAAGAAATATCTGGAAATCTTCAATATCTTGCAGAATCAGTGTAACTCAACTTCACCTGGTCAAAGGCTGAAACACTGCTTCTGAAAACTCTGTACTTTAGCGACAGCAATAGCAGACTAATATACCTTCCCATAGTGCTTTGCAACACTCTCTGGTTGGTTTACAATGTCAGCATATTGCTCCCAACAATTTGGCTCCTCATTTTACTGAGCTCAGAAGTACAGAATGCTGAGTTAACCTTGAGCCTCATCAGGATCGAACTCTAGGCTATGGGCAGAGTTTGCTTGCAATACTCCATTCTAACCACTGTGCTACAGTGTTGTACTTTCTGACAGCTGATGGCTGACCTCATTTCATGCAGTGTCCTTTTTTTAATTAGCCAGCAGTGAAGTGTAGATGGACTCCCTTTAATCCTTTAGTCCTTTGTTTCTGCTGATTCAAGGCAGAGAGGGATAGTGGATTGTTTTAAAACAGTAAAATGTCCCCTATCCCTTTGGAGGAAAAGGAAAAGAACATCAAATAGTGAATATTTTCTCCATTTGCGCCAAACAAAACCTACGATCAGTTAAAGAAGGAATGCTCCTCAGAACTGCTCCTCTGAAATTTAGAAAGATGGGAAGACAGAAGATCTTTTTTGTGTAGCTCCCCTGGTATTATGGGATGGCTTGCCCTTGAGGCTTAGATTTGGTCCCGTTGCTAACTAACCTTTACAAAGCAATAAATACCATATGGTTCAGGCTGCTTTCAGAGTTGAGTATTTCTGCTGACTTTTTTCTACTTTTATTTTAATGAAGGGCATTGTTGTTATCATTTTAATTTAATTTCTAATTGTACATTTTCATTGTTGTTTGATTTTACACTGTTGTAATGTATCCGGAATCTATTGGTTAGAAAGGATAGAAAAGCTGTCATATATTAAAACATGTTGTACTCCTATATTTTAAATAAGTAATTAAAATAGATATTCAGTTTGAATTGTCACAGATACTATAAACAGTATAGAAATGGTATATTTATAATTTGAAGAATATACTAGCAAAAATACTCAAGAATATTTCTTTGTCAGATGATGAAATGGTTGGACAGCTGCCACTTTATTGGACTTAAACAGAAAAACAAATTTATTTGAAGGGCAATTATCATTTATTTCCTCTCCCTTGTCATTAAAATATGATGGTATAAAGATTAACAATTATACAGAAGGAGATGAAAACTAAAAAGAATATACTACACATCAACAGTTTCTCAACACTACTATGTGAGAGAATCAAAATTTGTGGAAATGTTGCAAATAGAAATGTAAGTTTGAAAGCAACAAGTTTAAAATTACTTTTAACATAATAAAAGTTTGAATCTTGAAATTATCAAAATCATGGCTCTGAATATTAATATGGCATTTTTCATTGTTATTTATAGTTACGGTGTTTTCTCTCTGTACTGTTTTGCTGCGGGGGTTAATTTATGAAGGAGGTAGACAGCATTACATTACAGTGTTTCCTTGTTGAGTGGAGAATAGAAAACATGTTCGTGTTGATGAAAAATGAGGTGATTTCACTTATCTTCCTACAATACCCAGCTACTTTGCCTTTATTGTTTGTTCCTGCAGTTACCATGCTTTTATTATTTGGTCAAAATTCTGAGTCCTTAGCATACTCACTTTTAAGGATAGGTAATAGAAAACCACAGTGAGAGTCGCTTTGATGTAGTGGTTAAGACCCTAGGCTAGGTGGCCACAAACTCTAGTCCCAAGTCCGCTAAGTTGATAGTATAAAAGATAAAAGTGATACTTATTGCATTTATGGACTGGAATGACTGTAATAAGGTATTATTATTATTATAGGTGTCCAATAATAATAATAATACAAACTCAGTCTGTATCTCATGGCAGCAGGTTAATTATCCAAATTAGGTTGTATTCATGTTTTCATAGTTGTAATGGTATCTATAATTTCTTGTCAAGGTAAGTAGTTTGATCATGTATAGTCCAGGAAGAACTGTTTATAGATGATATACAAATTTATTGATTTCTTCCTCAATTACATTTAACTCAGTATTACACATGATATTCTCTATCTCTTTTTTTTTTTGCAAATTATAATATATTTTCTGCTGGCTTCCCTCAATTGAAGATATAATGTTACATTGTTGTAGCTATTTCAGCTGAGAGCTTAGTGATTTATCTCACTTCTAATATATTTAATGTATATTTTTCAGTGACTATATTAAATATCCAATGCATATTTTTGAAAAAAAAACAAATAAGCTTAATTTGTGTGTTTAGCACTGAGGTAGTCCTTATCTGACAACCCCAACTGGGGTCGAAAATTCCATCATTGTAAAGTGAGCCATCATGTCACTGGACCTGAGTTTATAATAATTTTTACTTAGCCATTGAGCCAATCACATGGTTGTTAAGCAAATCCAGCTTTCCAAGTTGTTTTTTTTGTCGGAAACTGTCTAGGAAGGTTGCAAGGTGACCCGGAGAGAGTTTGAGCCCATGGAACCTGAGGAATTGGACTTCTTAGCGGCTAGTTCAGCCACTTGTGTATTAGATCCACACCCTTCTTGTCTTATTAAAGTGCAGGAAGGTAACTACCATGCAGAATTGGGTCTACGTGGTAGTTACTTCCTTGAAAGAAGGAGTTATCCCACCAGTTCTTAAAGAGGCAGTGGTGCTCCTTCTTCTCAAATGACCATTGCTTGATCCAACCAAGCTGGACATTTTTCATTCAGTGTCCAATCATTCTTTCTTAGGGAAGATTGTGTAGAGTGTTATTGAATGGCAGCTGCAGAGAACTTTGGATGAAGGGGATTACCTACTTCTTGCAGATGAGGTTCAGGCCAGTGATTGAGAGTGAGAGGGCATTGATCACATGAATGGATGGTCTCTGGGATAGCCGATAGTGTATCCATCCTTCACCTCTCAGCAGCATTAGATTCCATAAATCACAGTATCCTTCTGGGCCAGCTCTGGGAATTGTCAGATCTGGATAAGGCAAAATGGGGTCTGACTGAACCCTATTTGCTTCTTGTCTTTTCCAAGTAAACTAATAATTTCTTCCTCTGTTGGAGGAAATCATCACTGTGGTTTATTCTATGTAGATGTCCCATATGAATTTCAATTAGTTACTAACACTTCTGTTCATAAGGAAAGAATTAGCAAAGGCATCGTCAGCTAAAGTTTAACTGTGCTATTTAGCTGTTTGTATTTCATTTTGCTTGCAGGAAAAATATGTATCAGGATTAAACTGTTTTCTCTCATAGAAACTGGGGATGAAAGTGAAAGGCTTGGTCTTAAACTTGTTATATTATATGTAAAATGTCATCCAAGCTATAACAATGCATTTCCTTCATCATACTGGCAAAGCTGTCCTTCAGTATTATGTAGACTTTACATTAAAGCCATGTTTGATTTCTTTTTTACATTAAATTTGTTATTTGGCTTTTCTTGCTGTCAAGCTTTTGTCTCTCAGTGAAATCAACATGTGGTGCACAGTTTAGAGATAATTGTAATGTAGTTTGAAAGCAACAATAGTAAAAGTATCAACAATAAATGTGATTAGTACAGGGAAACGTAAAAATATCTGCATTTCTGCTGCTTTGAAATAGCATAGTCAACTGCAGAAAATAGTATTTTCTGTGCCTAAATACTGGAGTTAACAATAATTAGCTGCTTTCATTCTGTACATAATTACATAATCTTGATAGCACACAATGTATTTATTCGTAGCAATACAGATTTCCCAACCCAGCCAACAAAATGTGAAGAAATCCTTAGAAATTTAGTTGGTCTCTCCCCATGCTAGTGACAGACTGTGCTTACATCTGCAAGAAAATGTTAGGATCAATTAGTAAATAAAAGAGGAAATTCTTTAGCTTTCTGTTTGTGAAAGGGCAAGTTTCATAAATATGTAAAGCAACCACCCAATCATCTTTCACATTTATGGATTTCAGTCACCAAAATTTCCAAGACAAAATTATTATTTTGCTGAGAATTTTGGAAATTGAGCTCCGTGTACTTTTTTGATCACCCAGGCTGAAAAAGTGTGATGCTGGGAATAAATATCCCCCCCACTTTGGAATGTGCTGAATTTACAGTTATTTTAGTTTTTTCAAAATCAGAGATTCCTATTGATTGCAGTCTAGAGCAAATTTCATGATGGTAGATCCTTTCTTTTAATTACCTTTGGCACCCTAGTGAAAATGACAGAAAACATCTTTTTCTAAGTTGTAATTAAACCTAGTTTATCCACACACCTGCTTTTTTCACTTCCCAGGCCAACTTGAAATGCTGAAAGTAAAGAACAAGCATCACTACCCACTCTGAGCTTGCAACAAATATCCCTCACACCATTCCACATAAAAGAAAAAAAAATGGGATAAATCCAAAATTCCATTTCAGTCTTGCTTGTTTGATCTGAACAAAAGAGGAAGAATTGTAAAGCTATTAAAGTAGCAATTGCTTCTCCTTGACACTGTGGAACTGAAAGGACAGGTGAAGCAAAGGTTTCAGGTGAAGCAAAAAATATTTTCAAAACTGTGTCCCTTAACTGCATTTCTTTACCTTAGGTGAAGGAAGATACTGTACGCAAGCTTTAGTGTCATAGTCCTCCTATGTTATACATGGATTAGAAACCTGAAATTATTATTAGAAATAATAATAATAACACTATTAGAAAGGAAAGCGTCTCTCCTACCCAAATCTTCCTTATAGTGAAGTTCCCATGCTATTGTCTGTTTCTTCCTAGTGGCTGGAAAAGTGAGAAAAGCCTAATTTTATAGAACCTCCATCCAAGTATTCAGTGGCTACTAAGCATAGTCTTGGCTTATTAAGGGGTGTGGCTTAACTTTCCCAATGTGTTCACATGTCTTTAATGGGCACTTATACAGGTTCTGGTCTTTCCTTGACAACTCAGCAATCTCTCTCTCTCAAATACACAGAGGCACACACAGAGGCATAGCTGATGGATATACTGAGGCTAGTGAAATACTGATTTGCATAAGGATTGTTGCTGCGTTCTTGGATCTGGAGAGATTTGAACAAAAGATTCCTGTTATACAGTTCACCTTTCTAGCTGCTGTCTTCATTTGCCAGATTCCATGTTTGCATTATTCTATTATGAATGAGTACATCAGGTGATCAAATAGTATCATCATTTCTGTTAGTTGCATACTTTATTTAAGCTCTGTCTCTTGTTTCCTTGCCAGAAGGACAACATCTAGTAATTACAGTCGTAAATGATAAAATCAGTGCAATAATGAAACATTGCAAATTACTAAATCAAGGCCAAATACAGCACTGGTTGTAGTCAGAATCTAATCACAGGCAACATGGCACAAAGAGAGGCCAATTTATCCTTTGTGCCAAGGAAATAGTATGAGGCCCAGGTGCTGGATTGTAAGTAGTCCCTGAGCATTTCATTTTCATCCCAGCCAACTGTTTTGGCAAGGGTTGTTGCCTAGCAACTTCTGGACAAATTCCCCCTAATATTGGCATCAAAAGGGCTTCCACAAGGACAGCATTGGCATTCACTTACCAATGTCAAAATGTATCTTTCAAAAAGAAGGCCTACGTTATGAAACAAAGGAAGAGAAGAAAAACCTAAAAACCAAATGTTTCTGTTTTGATCAGAGTGACCAAATGTATATTTCAAGAATGGAAGAGGAAAAATCTTTTTCCATAGGTGGAATTTTTCTGAAGACACAAGTCCGTTTTTTAAAATGTCACAGTGAACGCAATATGACTATGTCTTCAGTGGTGGTTATGAGTTTAATCTGCTTCTTGTCATTGTAGATCAAAATAGATAGTACACCACTAATAGATTCTAGAGACTGCCAACAGTTTCGCTTTAGAGGGAAAAAATCCAGCTAAATGCCTGTCAACGTTGCCAAACTCATTTTTTAAAAATACATTAAATATCATTACAGGCAGCAATATTTTTGTATCTATAAAGCATCTGAGTATCTGCAAAGTCAAGTCAAGGAAGTGTTTTATCAGTTCTTCAACTAATAAGCATTGTAGCCCTTAGTATAAGGAATTTACCTTTTGCTTTGATAGGTCTCCAAATAAATACAATTTATAGGAACTACCAGGTAATCAATAAATATGAAGTTGCTAGCTATGGCAAGGGATTCAGACATCCTCAGACACCTACATGATGAAATGGCACTTGCCTAGCAATCAAATTTCAGCATGGTTTCCTACAGGAAATGCAACATGGATTGCTGTCTGCACTTGTTAGTTTCCTTCATCAGTGTTTTAATTTGAAGTTCTCTGTGAAATTTGCTTATATTATTTATTTATTTGCATTCCACCTTTATTATTTTTACAAATAACATATGGCAGCAGACATATCCTACACATCTTCTTCCTCCAGTTTTCCCCACAACAACTCTGTGAGGTGGGTTGAACTGAGGGAGAGTGGCTGGCCCACTAAACTGGATTTTATGCCTAAAATGGGATTAGAACTCACTTTCTTCCCTTAGCCTTGTGCTTTAATCACTAGACCAAACTGGCTAGATTTACATGGCTGGCTGGGAAATTCTGGGAGTTGAAGTCCACCTGCCTTAAAGTTGTCAAAATTGGGAAACCCTGGGCTAGAACGATGTTTTGCAACCTTAGCAACTTTATATGTGTGGACTTAAATTCCCAAAATTCCCAAGTCAGCATGTTGAAAAATACTAAAATAGGATACTAGCATTTTGTACCCGTGCTACGCTACGGGAGAGTGTTTTTCGGCCTCCACGGAGCTCTGGGACGCCTCTAAGCGCCCCAGGCGCCCATTCTATAGGCCTCCTGAAGCTCCGCAGAGGCCCAAAAAACGATCGACGGGCCTGGGGGAAGCTTCTCCTGAAGCCCACAGGCCTCTCAGGAGGAGTCCCCCAGGCCCGTCATTCGTTTTTTCTGCCTCCGCGGAGCTTCGGAAGGCCTATGGAACGGCTGCCTGGGCCACTTAGAGGCTTTCCGGAGCTCCGTGGAGGCTGAAAAAATGATTGACAGGCCTGGGGAACTCCTCCTGAGAGTCCTCTGGGCTTCAGGAGAAGCTTCTCCCAGGCCCGTCGATCGTTTTTTTGGCCTCCACAGAGCTTCGGGAGGCCTATGGAATGGGCGCCTGGGCTGCTTTGAGGCGTCCCCGAGCTCCATGGGGGCCGAGAAATCGATCGGCGGGGCTGGGGGAAGGCTCCAGAGAGGCCTGAGGCCCTCATTAGAAGCTTGCCCCAGGCCCGGGGATAGATTCTTCGCGGAGAGGGAGAGTGGGGAGAGGGAGAGTGGGGCCCCAGTTACCTACCCTGCTGCTCCTTGCCTGGCTGCTCC
>JANHFO010005455.1:112551-135121 GCA_032468095.1 Pareas carinatus
GCTTCAAGGTTTTGGTTATGACCTTTAAAGCGCTCCATGGCATAGGACCAGGATATCTGCAGGAATGCCTACTACCAACCAATATCTCCCACAGGACAGTACGCTCGCACAGAGAGGGCCTCATCAGGGTGACCGTCAGTCAGACAATGCCGGCTGGTGAGCCCGAGGGAGAAAGCCTTCTCTGTGGCAGCTCCAGCCCTTTGGAACAAACTTCCTCTGGATATATAGACTATCCCAGATTTCTGAGCCTTCCGTCGGGCCCTAAAGACCTTATTTTTCACCGAAGCCGGGTTGTCCTGAGCCCTCCTTTATGCTTAATTTGGCTTTTAACATTTTAATTGGAACTTTAACTTTTAGACAGCCAGGGAATTTAATGCTTTTTAAATTGGGTTTTTAGTACTGGATGCAGAAGCTAGGGTAGGCTGCTGGAAGGTACGTGGTGAGCTCGTGTAGGCTATGGGTGGGGCAAAGGGGTCACAGGGGGGGCATGTGTTGCTGTGTTGGCACTTTGCAATAAATAAGTGCCTTTTGGGATCTATTTTGGGCACTTGGTCTCTAAATGTTTCGCTATCACTGCCATAGATGAAGGAACATGAAGGAGTGCAAACGTGTCACATGCCTGCAATTCCATAAATCAGTTACATATTTTCCGAGGAATGCAGAACAGCTGCATAGGTCAACTGCACAATCCTGGAGGGAAATGCAGATGGGAGAGAGGCTATAGTTGCATCCCCGTGCTTCCAGAAGCAACTTTTTTAAAAGACCTTTTTCACTAACTTTATTATTTTGTATATATAACTCAAGGTGGCAAACATACTTAATACCCAAGGTTATCCAGCTGGCTTTCATGCCTAAGGTGAGACTAGACTCCTGGTTTCTGGGCTAGCATCTTAACCACAACACCAAACTGGCTGTTTTTGGAACCAAAGCTAAAGTTTTATAATGCCCTAACATCTGCCACTTGCATGTGCAAAAGGAAAAAAAACTGTAGAAAAAAAATCAGAGGCTCTGGTGACACAGTGGTTAGAATGCAGTATTGCAGGCAAACTCTGCCCACTGTCCAGAGTTTGATCCTAATGGGGCTCAAGATGGACTCAGCTTTCCATCCTTCCAAGGTCAGTAAAATGATTGTCGGAGGCAATATGTTGACATTGTAAACCATCCAGAGATTGCTGTAAAGCACTATGGGTGGTATATAAATCTAAGTGCTAAAGCTATTGCTGTTTATGTATGGGGAGGAGAACTCTTGCCTTAGTACACTTTGGAACATTTGCACAGTTTTTTCCAATATGTCTATTCTCTGCATGCATTGACAAGGATTGATGGACATAGTGGCAATGAATGTAGAATGGAAGCAGTGGGGTTCTATGTACCTTAGCAGTGAATTGTTAACTCTATGACTTAAATAACCAAGTCAAATATAAGAGTAAGCGACTTGGATTCAATCAGTTTTCCTGCTGGTCAGGAAGAATAGGGCTTTTAGTTCCAAATATATGAAAGGCAGCACTTTGTCTTTCCAAATACAGAATTGCTAATACAGGCTTATTGACCTGCATCAAACACTAGATGGGTTATATCCATCTCCCACCCACTGTGGAGTTCCACAGAAATACCTACTCTCTGCTGTATTTAATGTCTCCCTGCTGGCTGTGAATGTAGGATGAGCATATGATGGATGATAATGTGCAAAGGGGTCATCTGTACTCACCCACCCCAATTGCTGCGACATGCTCAATTTCTAAACAGAAGACAAGTATGACTTGTGTATTTGTGCACAAGTACAACAGAGAGTGACCGACTAGAAGGGAGTCCAATTTGACATGCAAAGATATGCTAGATGTTTAACGGAAATCCAGACACACTGATGTCAGGAAGGCAGGAAAGATATTGTTGTGCACATGTTTTCTATCATTATCACTTTGCGTCAGTCTTGACTCTTAACAGCTGTTGGACAAGCCCATGCACAGTTGACACTGTTTCCATAACTAGTTTGCCATTGCCTTCTTCCTTCGGCTGAGGAAGAATGATTGAACTAAGATACTGAGCTAGTTCTGTGTTTTAGGCAGAATTAGGTCTCGCTGTCTCACAGCTTCTAGTCAAGCATCGTTATCCACTGTACCTGGATAAAGATGCTTGACTAGCCAGTGTAAACTGGCTGTCTACACACAGACCAGTGTCTCATATACTTTAGGACTGGTGGACACATTTAGAATTTTGAGAATACGTTGTGGATGGCTGGCTGTTCACAAGATGTCATATAGGCTATTACCAATTTCAAGGGATATGAAACCTATCCAACCAGCAGATACAGAAGCCTTTCTTGCAAGCAGATACACTTCCAAACAAAACACTGATTCTTAGCCTTAACCATGTCTACACACTCCCTCCACTGGACTTTGATGGGGCCCAGATGTAGTTTTGAAACAAAGGTAATACTAGTGGTAGTTATTTATTTTAATTAAAATATGTTTTAAAATGTTGTCAGGTGGACAAGGAAAGGGAGGTCTAAGGGCACACCGGAGCCCCTGTGATTCTCCCTGGGAGACCCCAGCAGAAATGGACTTGGACATTCTCCATAATAGCAAGCCAATTTCAATTTTGATCAACATAGTCAAATTTTTGGTAATACTTGTCCTTCTCACATATATAATTTCTCATTTATGCACAATTTTTGAGCCAAGAACTGCCTCACAAATTCAGTATGGTTACCTTTGCTGAAGAATAATTATGTTCAATCCAGGCTTTCATTCTGGGATGTAAGAATTGGATAATTGAGAAAAGGGATCAAACAAAAATATTTCTTTCCCTTTTCCCTTATCTGATATCACTAATATTCATCAGTGTCAGAATTTGAGAGATATGCAACATTTTCATCTCTCACATCCAGATGCGTTCAGACTACAACTTTATCAAAATTAGTGAATTGTTAGCTGCATACATTTAGAAGATTTGTGAAGTTTACTACAGACCAAGAAAATCTTATTTTACTAGTTGTGATATTGCAGTTTTAACCAGTAGGTTATTAGGGCTAGGTTAAATGTAAGACATAGCAGGTAAAACTATATTTTAGTATTATTTCTCAGTACCAAAGCAATGAAACTTTTTTCCTGACTTCTCTGCCAATATATTTGCACTGCAGGACAGTTTTCAAAGTATGATGGATAACGTTTATTTTCTTCTTTTTACGATTTTTGTTGAAACTATTATTGCTGGTTGCATTTAGAATAGAATAGAATTCTCTATTGACCAAGTGTGTCTGGACACATAAGGAATTTATCTCCGGTGCATATGCTCTTAATGTACATATATGCTACAAGTGATAAATTGTGATCATAATCATAAAATACATTCATCATGTCATAAAAACCACATTCATCATGTCATAAAATACATTCATCATGTCATAAGATACGCTTTTGTGATCGGTTTAGAACAGTCATAGAATTCTAATAAGCAATCTACAAGTCATACTAGGATACTAGATAAAACAACTATTATATATTGTAGGATACAAGCAACAAATTAATTGTCATACAAATAAGAGAATAGATAGTAAGTATTAGGAAAGATGAGAAGGATAATAGTGATATATTCCTACTAGGTAGTTTAACAGTGTTGTGGAAGTTAGTTGTTTAGCAGAGTGATGGCATGGGGAAAGAAACTGCCCTTGTGTCTAGTTGTTTTGGTTTGCAATGCCCTATAGCAACATTCAGAGGGAAGAAGTAGAAACAGATTGTGTCGAGGGTGTGAGGGATCTGTTATTTTCTCAGCCCTCTTTCTGACTCGGGCAGTGTACAGGTCTTCAATGGAGGGTAGGTTTGTAGCAAATTATGAATGCAGTCTATGATATTTAGAAAACAATTCCTAAAAAAATCAGTATGTAACTAAAATTATTATTATTATTATTTGAATATAATATGTAACAATATAATATTATTACAATATATTTTATATTATTATTTTGTTAGTTTTGGTCTGGGACAATTTTTTATTTAAAAAGGTAATATCTTTTAATATATCTACTGAGATTGTATTAGAATGATGCAGAATTCAGAGTGGATCTTAACCAGCCTTCATTAAAATGATGATGTTCTTTGACATGTTATACTTCCACTTGTAGCCAATGTAGCCAAGTACACAAAACAAGTTTCCGGGCTTCCCCAAAACTGATGCTCTACTTGCTTTTGATATTGAAAGACAAAGCTTGAGTTAGTGATTACCGTAATTTGTTTATTAATTTATTATTAAATTGGGCACTCAACTTAGGATCACAGTAGGAAAAAATATCTGACTATGAACTGGGAGTTGCGGTTTAATGTACTATACTTGGAAAGCAGCTGATTGAAAAGAAATGCTGAACTAAATAATCTAATTAAGCTTTTAAATAATTTGAATTATATTAATGGATGTTATTCCCAAATATGTAGACTTTTTGAATTATTTAGGGATTGCATTGTCATATAAGTTAGGTTTTCAGTGGAACTATTATTGTAGACTAGCACTTCAGATGAATTAGTTAGGGGTACTGGCAATAGAGAAGCATATCTCATTGCAGTGAGTCAAGAACAATAGCCTGTAATTATGTTAGTGTGCTGTTTCTTTGGTTGAAATGTAAGCATTCTTTGTGATTTGTTAACCACAGTTTTCTTATTTATCTTTCTTTTTAACAGATTTTGGCCATTGTATCCATATTGTTCATTGTACTATCCACCATTGCTTTGTCACTCAACACTCTACCTGAGCTTCAAGTAATTGATGAATTTGGACAACTAAATGACAATCCTCAGCTAGCACATGTTGAAGCAGTGTGTATAGCATGGTTCACTATGGAATACCTTTTGCGTTTTCTGTCATCTCCAAACAAATGGAAGTTCTTCAAAGGTCCATTAAACGTGATTGATTTGCTAGCCATTTTGCCCTATTACGTCACCATTTTTCTCACAGAGTCCAACAAAAGTGTGCTGCAGTTTCAAAATGTCCGCCGTGTAGTTCAGATATTCCGTATTATGAGGATACTGCGAATCCTTAAACTTGCTAGACATTCAACTGGACTTCAATCTTTAGGATTTACCTTACGAAGGAGTTATAATGAATTGGGTTTATTGATACTATTTTTAGCTATGGGAATTATGATATTTTCCAGTCTCGTGTTTTTTGCTGAAAAAGATGAAGATGCTACAAAGTTTACAAGTATTCCTGCATCATTCTGGTGGGCTACCATCACTATGACCACAGTAGGTTATGGTGACATTTATCCCAAAACTTTACTTGGTAAAATAGTTGGTGGATTGTGTTGCATTGCTGGAGTGTTGGTAATAGCCCTACCCATCCCCATCATAGTAAACAATTTCTCAGAGTTCTATAAGGAGCAAAAGCGGCAGGAGAAAGCCATTAAAAGAAGGGAGGCACTTGAACGAGCGAAAAGAAATGGAAGTATTGTCTCAATGAATTTAAAAGATGCCTTTGCTCGCAGTATGGAACTGATTGATGTAGCTGTTGATAATGGTAAAACTGAGGAAGCAGCCAATTCAAAGGAAACTCCCGATGACAACCACATGTCTCCAAGCCGTTGGAAATGGGCCAGAAAGACAATGTCTGAGACAAGTTCTAATAAATCCTTGGAGAACAAATACCAGGAAGTGAGCCAGCAAGATTCACATGAACAGCTAAACAATGCCGCAGAAACCTCCAGTCCTCAACACTTGAGTGCTCAGAAACTTGAAATATTATATAATGAAATTACTAAAACTCAGTCTCAACCTAATCTGAATTCTACCTACCAAGGCCCTTCAGTGAATTCCCCCCTCTATGATGAGGAGATAGAAATGGAAGAGGTTACAGGACAAGAAAACACATCTATAACAGGACCCAGAGAAGTCATCCCTGATATGAGAAGCACTTCTAGCATTGACAGCTTTGCCAGCTGTGCAACTGATTTCACAGAGACAGAACGGTCACCTCTTCCTCCATATTCCAGTTCTCATTTGCAACTAAGATTTCCCAATGAGTTTGCACAGTTAGAAGATCAAACAGCAAAAGATTCCCAGCTTTTACCATTCATGAAAGATAGAATGTTTGCTCCCAGGGATACCTGCTTTGATTACTCCTTAGTCAATACAATGATGGGCTCTGAGAGCTGTCCTCATCCTCCCCTTCATGGTCACTTTCACTTTGACAATGCCATGGACAGTCCCAAAAGTTCTTTCAGAGGAAGCAACCCTTTAAAATCAAGGTCTCTCAAGGTTAATTTTAAGGAAAACAGAGGTGGTGCTCCACAAACCCCACCAAGCACCACAAGGCCATTGCCAGTGTTGGCAAAAGGAGACTTCCTACAATCTAACCCTCAGCATATCAGCACTATCCTGTTAGAAGAGAATTCACCGAAGGGGGAAAGACCCCTGCTGGGTGCAGATTCTTCTGGAGCTTCTAAGCAAACATGCCCTTTGTTCCCTAAACAGAAACTTTTTTCTTTCCCTTCCAAAGAGAGAAGTTTCACTGAAATAGACACTGGTGAAGAAGATGACTTCTTGGAAATCCCTGGCATAAGGCACAACAGGCAGTTGGATATCAAGGCAAATTGCTTTGGGGATAAACTTGAGGATGGGAACTATGTAACAGAAGATACTGAAGTCAGTTCTTCTTCCCCCAAACATTTGGGTCATAACTGCACTCAAGACATTTATCATGTTGGAGGGGAAATAACAGGAGGCAATAATCAAGAAGGTCACAAAATGGAAAACCATTTGTTTTCTCCAGAAATCCATACAAATCCTAGTGATCCTGGTTACTGTCCCTCTAGAGAAACCAGCATGTGACTAATTAGGGGAGCAATAATGACAAAAACTCATTTCTTAAAACTAGAATTAGCAATGCCTATGAATTAAAAATGGGAAGCCTCGAAAGTAAATAAAATATTATTTTTGCATGGCATGAAGAGTTGATTAGTTTAAGTACACTTTAATTTAAAAGCAAACTTTTTTTCTAACAAAAGATGAATCAGGAAAAATGCAACAAGAACTGAGTAAAATAAAATGCTCTTTTCAGAGATGATCTGCAATGCTTAACACTGTTGATACATTTATGATTGTAGATAATGAATTTTAATTAACTTTTATTTTTCCTTTTGAACTTCGGAATTTGCACATGAAAGGATAAAATGTTGATTCATATGTTAATAATAGTGTGAAATAAGGTGCTTTGAGTCTGCAAAATGCACATTTTGTAAATAATTTGAATTTGCTGGGACATCTCCAGTTATCAAGGATTTGTTTTAAAAAAAGCAGGTTTCTTGGGACTCAGATACTTCCTTCAAGTCCACTGCCTGGAGGATTTGTATAGACTTATGTTGCAGAATTGCAGCTTATTCTTAGAGCATCTTACTTATCTTGCTTTCTCTTTAAATGCCCATCCAACGTATGCCGTTTGTTTAAGAAAATTGCAGTGTTTTCTCATTTCTTTGTGAAGTGAACCATAGCTTCAATTATTTTTATTTGCATAGATGTTGTGGATGTACTTGCAGCTTCTTGGGGGGGAAATTCTTAAGACTAGGCAAGATTTAATGACAAGGAATTGAACTTTTGTTATACCTGCCAAATTGAAAGCAAGGAAAAACCATTACAAGAAATAAAATGTGCCAAATGACATGAAAACTGATTATTTTATCCTAAGACTTTAACAATGTTATATTACAGTGGTGATTACTGTATGCACTATTGTTAAAATCTTACTATTTGTACACTTGTTATTGCATATCTGCTGTTTTCTTTAACAGTAGTGTGTCATTTGCACATCATTTTTCATCCCAATTTACTCACTGTTTGGTTTCAGAATGCTGTACCAATATAATTCTTTGAATCAATCAAAAGAATTGTCACCATATGCAAAGTCAGAAACGCATCTTTCAGAGGAGATTATTGAGGTTCACACAGTGTACAAAAATGTAATGCGGATTATTTCTGTTTAGCATAAAATATGCCTTGGCCACAGTGGTCTGTAAACTGTGGCAAAGGACTTAAAAATGTGTAAAACCTGTAATTGTGCTTATTCAGAAAAATTTTGCACAAGGAACGCTGAATGCAGATGGGATCAATCATATTTATCATCATTTCCATGTAATGATAGCAATTAATGTGCAGAAAATGGAATGTTTTGAAATCTCCATTGTTCATCTTCATGATCTCTCTCCCATCACAAGCACTCTAGTAAGTCTTTTTCTTTCTTTTTCTATAACTAATTCTGCTAATAAAAATTTAATACATCACTTATTTTAGAATCACAAAATTTAGTAGCAGGTTTAAACCGCATTTTATCTGTGTTACTTTTTACAACTTTGCATATTTCTCAGTTACACTTATTCTGTAGGGCGAATGAACACATCTGGAATTTTAGAAACTTGGAGGAATTCAGATGAGGGAATAGAAGATATTGAAGGGAATCAGATTCAAATCTACTGTCAGCTAAAAAATCTCACTTGGGACAATCATTTTCTCTAACAGTCCAGTCTACAGCTATACAATGTTCTGTTATGGGATGTAGTAACGACAAACCCCTGTGTAATTCTTGGAGAAACAAAAGGATATCATTCTAACAAATAATATAATAAATCACATGATATAAATGAGAAGATATCCTCTGTGACTCAATAGATTCCTTTAGAATTATAATTTAGCTTTATCAATTTTTCCTAATGATAGTAGGCAAGTGACACATTTTCAGACAAAACATAGGATTGCAGGCCTCCACCAATGTTATTTTTTGAGAGTGACCAGTCCAATGTGTTTTTTATGTTTAAAAAATGCATGATATTAAATGCCCATGCATGGCTTTGCAGGGTGCCAACCCATATACTTTTTTTCCCAGTTAAAAGAAGGTTTTTAAAGCACATCAAACACTGAGGAAAAAACCTCTATTACTGACTCTTTTTATATAGCTAAACATAGCTCAAAATTTCCCATAAACTTTTTAAAACACATTTTTATTTTGTTATTTCCACCAAAACAGCTCTCAGTGGAGCAAATGTACTGTACTGCTCATGGATTTTACTTCTCCTAAATACAGTACCACCTAAAAATTGCAAACTTGTATTTCACTCTTTGGACCAAATATTAAGCACAGGCGAATATTCGTTTAAAAATATATGTTTTTGTTCCTCTTAAGACTTCCTTTTTCTATTAAATTATGTCTTCAGATCCATATTTTATTAATTTAAATACTGGGGCTAAATATTATTTCTAAAGCAGTGTCTGGTCATTAAGTCTCAAAGTATTTATTAATTCTTCATGAAAATTAAGTGTATTCTATTTCTGCATAAGATTTAACTTAATTGCATGGCAATCGACATGATCTGATTCAATTACTTATATTTTGTTCCATATGTTCCTTTATTTGTTTATCTTCTTTCACAGATATTCCCATTAATAGAGAGCAAATGCTAGCTAATACATTTTTAGATAAGTTGTTTTATTATTCCAGTTTGTTTGCTTATATTCTGCATACAATATCTGCCTTTATTCAAACAGCTATATAACAGTCAAAAGTAAAAGCTAAATGAAATGTTAGCCTTAGATTAAAAAAAGCAGTTTGCTCAGTAATTTCAATGAAATCATAATTTCCCTCTTAATATCTGTTCAAAGAAAACTCTTGAGGACTACTATAAATTCTGAGTTAAAGATTAAAGTCCAAAAGTGAAAATGTGCGCTTTTCAGACTGAATAATGAAGATCTTTCTGTCTTTAGAGTCCTGACATATCACATGACACAGACATTTTAAATTACTCTGTTATAGAGGAAAAAAAGAAACTGATTTATTTTTATAGATGCACTGAAATCTTATAATCTGTTTCCCATACCAACGTCTGTTTAATTATAGTTTCAAAGCCCTCTGCTACTGAAAATATAGTTTTTTAAAATCTTTTTTAAAATATGTTTTTCAAAGTAATTCAACTGCTGCTACTGAAAGCTGATCATCTGCTTAGGAACACATTTGAAGATTTATGAATTACTCTTCATTCTGTAGAGGGGGACGGGACAAGTTGATACCGCTGACTGGCTGCGGTCACCAGCAGGCCGTCATCTTGCCATGGGGCTACATGGCCACATAATTTTTTGGCTGCTGGCCATCTTGGCACCAGGGAGAGGGGTGGAAGAGGGTGGGGAGCAGGCAATGGCTTTCTGCCTCCTCTATCTTGTCTATGTGAAGGAGAGGGGATAGATGAGAGCGGGATGCGTGCCTGCAGCAGGGGAGGAAAGGGGGCGTTTGGGATTCCCCCTGCCTCTTCCATTAGCCCCCTAGTGGCCACAGCCAGTTAGCAGTGGCAAATTGGGGTAGACCCCTGTAGAGATACTGCTACTAAATGCCATGTTCTCTTATTCTAAAGCAAGTATTAGAACTAGCACCTCATTAAATCAGTGGATTATTGTAAGGCAGAAATTTAGAATCTATGACTTTCCTGTCTGCTGAATTTAAATTTTCAATGACTTTTTTTTTGGCCATAATGCCTAGAATTGCAGGTTTCCCTCCCTGAGGGGGGACCATCTTGTCTGATTATACAGAATGGCACACAAGCCACTGGAAAATTATAGATTGCTGACATACATTGTTTATCTTCACACTCACAAGATTATGAAATATATTAATGATTAACCCAAAGCCACTAAATGGCTGAAATCCTGTGGAAGGGTTTGAATCTAAACGTCCATAAACCTTGTCCCACTCTACACTCTTTTATTTCATCCTGGTTCTTTCTAAGCAAACACTAACATTTTTCATTCCCTATTATCTAAAATAGAAAACTCTCAACATATTCACATAGAAAACTTTTGATTGATTTGGATATGTGTGTCACATAATCAATCCAGTCAGTTAATCAATCAATCAATCAGATGTGGCAAATGTCTTAATTCACCATAGTTCATTTTTTGTGATTATTCCAAAAGCAGGCCACATTAAGCTGAAAAAAACAATGGAATATTTTCTTCATTTTAATGTATAGAACATTTATCATAGGAAGTGATAGTAGTACTTTTCTATGATGGACAGATACCTATTTTTTAAAATTAGGCTATAATTCTATAAAATATTTGATCCACTAAATATTAGTCAAGAAATTGCTGAGCCAAATCCAGTATGGAAAAAAGAAAAATAGAATTCTTGTGAGGATACGGAACCTGTTTAAAAACATATTTTATATATTTCCTTATTAATTATTGTAGCAAAGAGCAATATTCAAAATTTTTCATTCCAATTCTCTTACATATCAGTTATAATTGAAACCACAGTTTTAAAAATATCAATTAATTAGCGTGATCTGTGCTTGGCCACTCGGGTTCCATTCTTCTAGTCAGGTTCAACTAAAGACAATGGGTAAAAGAAAGGATAAATAAAATTATCATATTTATTATGTTTAAAATGCAAATAGATAGATATGTTCACTGCACAGCAAATTTTCAGGGAAGGGAGACAAAAATCATTTAAAATAAAAATGTTTACAATCTGGTCTACCTTCTACCACCTTCCCTTCTACTATAAAAAAACATGAAAGCAATTTCCCCTCTCTTCACATTCTCCCATTGCATTGACAGATTTCTCAAACTGTCAGTCTAGCTCCTATTTCAGTAACAAAGGTAACTGTGCAAAGTAAAAATCAGTGGTCCTTCAGAGGTTGCTGACTACAGTCCCCAGCAACTCTCCACCAGGCCATGTTGCCTTGGGTTGTGGAGAGCTGTAATATTGGTTTGCTCAGGTTCACCAGTTTATTTATTGCTTATTCCATAGTAGAAAATAGTAAAAGAACTGTGGGTTATGCAGTTCCTTCCCCAACCTGGTCTCCTTTACAATCAGTTTATTGCTCATCCACATGTAAGGAAATTCCTTGTGTTCGGTTTAACAGTTCTTCTTGTACATAGAGTAGGACAAAATTTTCTTCTGCAAAATGCACTCCCAGACATAAATGCTGCTCAAAACCCACTGCTCTTATCCTCAGAACTGATAGTTTTTAGATGAAACATGCCACACCTTCATAACCTATGTGATGGGAAATATCTTTTGCTATGGGGAAAAAAGCTTCCAGTAAGGTTTTTTTCCCCCATCTGCCTGGTCCAGAGCACTAAAAAATTGCATCTCAAGTTCCTGGATGTAGAAGATAAATTGAGACTTACAAAATATGCAAAGCTCAGCCATGGGCATGATGTATAACTCAATAATGGTTGTGCGAATGTTTAAATACTTAAGGATTGATTTCCTGAAAAGAATATTGTTTATTGCATTGAGATAGCTGTACACAAATATTAAATAATGAAATACTGTCTCATGTTTATAGGTTATATGTTATAACTGGTATTTGTTCTTTATCTAAGAAATAACAGGAATTCAGTTTATTTGAATTTAACATTGTTTTCTTCTGAATGCTACAAATGCTGAAAGGGGAAAAAGCACAACAGTATTTGATGATGGTGGTGGTAGTGATGATGATGATGATAATGATGAAAACCTCTTTTGCCACAATATGTCTTTACTATTCAGTTTCAAGGAATGGCAGCATTTTATTGTGAATTGCTAAACTACTGTAACAAGTTATCCTCATTTTTAAAAAAAACAACAACAAAGGAAATGTATTTTCAGTGGGAGATAAAGACTTATGCATCTTGTCAAATGTCATTCTACTGTCCTTACAATATGCCCCATATTTTAAAATGGAAACATTTGCTAGTTTGTTGAGCATATTATTCATCTTTTAAGGATGGCTGCTGGGCTGAAAATAATTCTCATATAGGACACTTTGCAAGAGTACTTGCTTGCATTATTTATTAGGAATGACTTAGTTTCACCATTTTGTTCTCAATAGAAATATCAGTTTAACCCCTTGCCTTTTCTGTCGCAATCCATTAAGAGAATTTCACATAATAATAGTATTCATTATCAATGTGTTTGTATGAATGTTTTCATCTCAACTGCATTTTAACATCATGAAAAGGAAATGCAAAGTTTTGGAATTTTCCTATCCTATGCTATCCTATCCTATGCTATCCTATCCTATGCTATCCTTTCCTTTCCTTTTCCTTCCTTCCTTCCTTCCTTCTTTTTTTCTTTTGAATTCTGTTACATTTGCTGATCAAGTAAATATTTTTGCACAAATCAGCATATAAATATGCATGTTGTAGCTGTATTGTACAATTGTTCAGCATCAAAATACTTGTTTATTTTCTGTCAAATGTCTGTAAAATAAATTGCATTGTTCTCCATTTCCGTCTGCCAGAGTAAGCAGAACAGTAAATAAATGTGTAAATGAGTCATCTGTGTCTCATTTCAGTTCTCTGCATGAAGCCCCTTTGCCTTCAACATTGCATACATATTCAAGTCCCAATCCATAGTGACTTTTAGTTTCATTTCAAGGGGTAGAGAAAACCATAGAACAGAAAGCTGAGAAATAAGACAGACCTGCCATTTTCATCACTTGTCTTTTCCTTCTATAGTTACTTCCCAGTCTAAGCCTGTTTGGCAGCAATTGTGGTGAGACTTTTCTGGAACCAAGCCTAAGTCAGGGGGCTAAGCCTAATGATTTGAAAAAAGGCTTACAGGAAGAGCCACCTGCTATTGTTCTTCACCATTCCATTTTTGAATAATTGCAGTCTGACATTCTTGACCTGTGCTTGCCCTAAAGCAGCAACAGCGGAACTGCAAAATGTTGTTGGTTCTACCTCATGAATTTAGCTTTAAAGAGAAGCAGCCAGGACACCTTCCTCAGAAATGGCACTTTGTTTTGGACTGGTTGCCATGAATCAGGATATTACCCTAGGACTGTAGGCTTAAGTACCCAGTGTGAGATCCCATGTATGTATTTATGGGAGCAACTTTCACCAGGCTCCCCATCTGATTTTAAAACAAACTATTTTCCAGCGTCCTGATTTTCAAAAATGCCTCTAAGCCCCAAATTAATTCCATGAGTATTTCTGGAATGTAATGTTTTAAAAAGATTCCTGGCCATTGTCTGATGTTCATAAGTATGACCCGTAGCCTGCAAAAATAGCAAAAACAACATTAGAATGAAGTAGGGGGGAAAGCTATATGATTACCAGTTAATAATTTGATAAATTCATGTTTTTAACCAGTTATGTTCCCTATGACAGCCATTTCTTCAATGACAGGACTCCCCAATAGACACCAAGATTGGGGGATCCCTGTCTTAGGGCTTCCTCTGTGTCACTGGAAGTCATGCATCTCTTTTTCTGGTAAGATTATTGTCCTCTAGGTACAACAAAGACCTGTAGATCCCATTGTGTTCAATATAGAGGAATGATTTACAAAAGTACAATAATTTTACCTTTACAAGCCTGTAGCTTTTTTGCAATATAGCTTGAGGGACAGGGGGAGGATAAGTGGAAAGACTAAGGAGATTTGAGTCTTTTCTACTTATTAAGCTGTCAATGGCAATTTCAAAGAAATTTGGAGCTTGGGTGGAGACTAATGAACACAATAGACTGGTGACAACATGATTTAAGTGCATAGCATCAGTGTGATCAATATTTGTTGAGAAAAACATTGTCCATAATTATATTTAACCTCTTAAAGCTTTCACCAGCTTATGCATCAGCACCTAACTAATCGTGGATGATCTCAAAAATAGTAAGCAGAGTTGGACATGATTAGCTTGATTGAGAAGTCTTATCAAACATCTCTTAGGAAGACAGTGGGTAACCAGCTGTGTGCTCCTCATGAATGAAGGCAAGTATACGTGTTCTAGGGTAATGTTGCGGGACCGAGTCTGGGTTGGTCACCAGGACAGAAGTTTAGTCTTCTGAGCTTTCAGGTGCATGTTGGAGCCCATCCTCAGAGGGAATTTCTCTCTCCCAAATGTGAGAGAGTCACATATTCTGATGAGAGAGAAGTTCCCTGAGGATGGGCTCCAGCATGAGTGAGCCAGTCTTTAAGTCTTCACCTTAAAACTCATCTAAGAGTACAGCTATCCCATCTGTCGCTGTGAATTCCATAAATTAATTTTTACCTGTATAGTAGTATTTTCTTTTAGGAGTCAGAAATCTGCTAGCTAATTAGGTGACACCACCACCCTCCCAGTCAGTAGCAACTGATCAGACACAAACGTAGGCAATCAGGATGAAAATATGTCTTAATACCCATTTCCCATGTAATCTCCCCATTTAATTCAATCCATTATTCCTGCTACTTTGGACATTGCAACATTGCCGAGTGGCTTGTTGTTGCAGGGCTGTGGATTTTTCCCAGGAGGCCACTCAGTACAACATTGAGTACAACACTGAGTGCAATGTGGCTGGTAGTGCTGGCCAATGGTGAGGGGTGATAGAGATCTCGTCCAACACTACCAGCCACATTGCACTTAGTGTTGTACTCAGTAGCCTCCTGAGAGTTTGGTTTATTACCCAATGGCAGTACATAAACTATCAGGCTGATTGAAAAAACAGTGGTCATGTATTTTAATAAATTCTACTTGATTTCTGCTTGACAATGCATTCCTTGGACTGTGAGATACTTTATATCTTGATTAACATTTTGACCCATTTCAAGATTTCCCAAATTAATATTCCAGTTTCTGCAAGTGCTCAAAACCTACCTTTGATCGTTCTACAAAAGGCAAAAAAAGGAAAAAAAGGAAATATTCATAGCTTTACCTTCTGTCTTGATAAACATTCTAAGTAGTGAATGGAATGGAATAAACATCCTGTGTGAATATATATTTGTTATGCTTTATCTTAATTATATATAAAAATGGGATTTACCTAACTGCTAAAAATATTGGATATATGATTGGGATCCTCTGCAAAAAAACAATAAGAAATCTAGCTCAGTTTTAAAAAAAAACCAGAAAAATAGGACACTTGAGGTAGGTGATTTTGTTTATTTTATTTGTTACATTTTTATAGTTAAATAACTGAAAGAAATAGTTTAACTACATAATTCCTTCTGATTTTCAATAAATGAATAAATAACAACATGAACTATACAAATTCATTTTAAAATGTAATTTTGAATTCAAAATATATTCCATGAGATTTATTATTGACATTAATCTCTCCATAGTACTGAGTATTAGATAGGCTTAAAAGACTTTTATGGAACAATGAAATATTGAATATTCTTAGGAATCATATTTCAGCTGTGTGTATACTCTGAAACTCTAAAAAGAAATAATGTATAAATAGGCATCACTGATAACTCTACCCACGATTGGTGTGCTATCCTTTTTAGATCTGTTTCATGTTTGCATATGTTGACTCAAAAATGCACTGAGTCCTCTTTGTATAAAAAAATAAATATTGACAAGAAATTTTTAATTTAAATATGCTCTTTAGCACATTTCCCCTTAAGATAAGTATGCCCGACTATTTCATTCCAAACAATGCATTATGCTTCACATTTTTTATAAACTGTTCTGAAATTGAACCTGGAAGAAATCCAAAATCTAAAATCTTATGGTTCCAGTATATTTATTTTTTGGATGGGCTGCCATTATACCAATTCATAGTGGAAAAAACTCTGATTTCACCAATTATAATGCAAGTAGTGCTCGACTTACAGCCATTCATTTAGTGACCATTTGACATTACAACGGCAATCAAAAAAGTGACTTATGATCATTTTCATACAACTGTTGCAACATCCTGTGGTCACATGATGAAAATTTAGAAGCTTTGCAACTGGCATGTATTTATGAAATTTGCAATGTCCTGAGGTCATGTGATCACCTTTTGCGACCTTCCGACAAGCAACATTAATGGGGAAGCCATATTCAGCTAACGACTTTATTATAATTTGCTTATGTGCCTATATGTTTCCTGTCCATGATTGACTGCTAGCTATTTTGGCTTGTTGTATTAGGTGATTCTTAATTGTTGGATTGCTCCTTCATATAATTTTTTTAAAAATATTCTTGATTTTACTTCTTCTATTAAAGACTAACAATATTGTTATTGATATTTTATTGGTTATTGTATATTGGTAATGTTAGACAGTGTGTCCTCCTGACTTTCCACTGATAAGATTCACCTCATACAATATTGAGTTTGACCTCTTGTATCAAAGCAGAAATCTCTATCAGCATTTTATATCTGTTTGGATTATGTATTTTGCCTAAATATCATCGTACCTGGACTTACAATAATTCCAGTTACCCTTACAGCAAAACACCATTTCCCCATTGTATTCCACAATATATCGTGTAAAGATCCAATTAACATAGACACTATTCTTCCTTTGGCTGCTACTATTGCTACTCAAAGTGCAATCTCACTTACTTGTAATTTGGCATTAAGGGCATAATGTCCTCTAGCTAAAAAAGTCCAGCTAATTATAGCATTACATCACCTCCTGCTGTTCTGGATGTAATCCCAGTCACCTGTAGTCAGGATATTAAGACAACAATAAGATGCATTCTAGCTGTCCAACTTCTCCATTTATTTCTCCATCTTCTCTGAGGTGATCAGAGATAATATCTGGACAAACAATATTTATGTTTTACAAGTTCTTAGGTTCATACTATTAGAAAATTATTGAAATTTCCTCTTTCACAACAATCCCTCTGCACTTCTGTCTAAAATTGGTATTGTGGTCCAATACATTGAAGTTAAAGATACATTTCCCACACACACACAATGATTTTAAAAACTGCATGATTTTCAGTGAAATTTAGTAGCTTTATCTTGCAAAGTAGATGTAAATCCCATTATGTTTGTTTTTCAAAACTATACTCATTATGTTTTTCCTATTCTAAACAACGCAGATCAAGCATCAGATTGAATAAGAAAATATGTTATGTATTTAACAATTATCCAAGACATCCAAGACATCAACTTTGAGCCATATTTATGTTAGGTCAATGCATGCATATACTAATATTCTCTTAAGCATGCTGCAATTAATAATTTCACAATTTCTCACTAGTTATATCTTTCTTTGATCCCAATGTCATTTCTTAAATTGAAAGAAAATGTATTTTGTTGACTGCCTTTTTATTTAAAGAGCTAACTGGGAACTGGAAGTTATATTCTTAACTCATGTGAAAGGCATAATGATAGATAGATCACATCCAACATCAGTGTGCCATAACACATGTGTTATGTTGAACTATTGAAAACTATCTGCTGCTTTTAAAAATATCTGCCTTCAAATACACAGAACTCCTGATATATTGGACTACACAAGGTCTTCCGAAATTCTCAAGGTGGCAGATAACTTAATATTTTCACTTGTTCAAAAACTAATGCAATCATTTCCCTATTAATTGGAGTATCTCTGGTTAGCCATATGTAGCCAAAATAAATGCTTGCCATTCTTAGTCTTTAATATATATTCTTACTCATACCCAGGGATCATAGGGTAATTATTTTTGGGTATCTTGTGATATGTGTCAATGTCCACATTAAGAATCATTATAAAACCCATCCATTTCTTTCTTTTTTATATAATTTGATTCCATCTTTCCACCTTACCTGTGCACTGTCCCTACCTCATCTAATTTCATTTCAATTTGCTTACCAAAAGTTGATGGAAGCTGAGGAAGGGACATTACAAAATGTAAAATATCCTGGGAAGGTAATTTTCTCACTTTGCAGCAAGTAGCTACAGATAGTCCTTGACTTACTACCACAACTGGGACCAGAATTTCCATTGTTATGTTATTGTAGCCATAAGCCAAATCAGAACTGAATTACAGGTCTGGTTTATTTATTGTTTTGCTGGAATTCAGCAAAAAAGGTTGCAAATCGTGATCATGTGACCATAGGAGGCGGGAGTTAATGGTAAATGCCAAGTGCCTGAATTGCAATTATGTGACCGTGGGTGTGGTATGATGTAAGTAAGTATGAATACAGGCCATAAGTCCCTTTTTCCAAGGCTGCTGTAACTTTGAGCCATTCTTAAATGAATGGTCATAAGTGAAGGACTATCATAAATGGAATGAAATAAATGTTTTTACCTGGAGTTGGAGACAGCTTCAGCAACACCCCAAACAAAACTGCAGGTTCCCCCTGTGACAAGAGTATCAGCAGAATGGCTGCTCCGGGCATAATTCCTGTGCATCTAAGCATGGCGTGTAAAGGCTATCCTTCATTTCGGAGAGAAGGAACTTGTATGTCACGTGAAGTTGCTTCTTCCCCAAAGCTACCTTTATAGCCCCTTGAAATCACAACCACAAATCATTTTAACCAGACCATTTCAACCACTATACAACATCCGATTAACTATAATTCAACAACAAATGTTCATTTTTTTTGTTTTCATGTATTCTTCCTATATTCATTTATTTGTATCATTTTTACATTCCAATGAATCGCTTGGGTACTGTTACAATTGGATTTTTACAGAAGAATATGTAGAGTGAAAACAAAACATAACATCAAGGTGGACTTGAAAAAAAACTATACACTTTGGTGCTAAATTTTCTTTACATTTGTGTTTATAATGGTTTACTCGGTAATAAAATTTTCTAGTACGCAATATCCTTGTCCTATTATTTCCTCTATTGAAACCGTAGTAATATTTTAAAGGGATTTGCTAAATTGTTCAGTTGTCAAAAGACACCTAATTTCCTCTTCAATGGATCAGACAAGTTAACCTTCATGTATAATGATGGTGTGTTTTCTTCTCTGTCATTGTTATGCTCACAGCTGCTATGTTATTTTACATTATTTCTGTCGTTTTACTTTGTTTTTATTCTGTTAGCCACCAGATTCATGCATAGGAGATGGGCAGCCATATACAATTTTAAATAAATAAATATCTAATGCTTTTGTCCGCGATGGAGAACCTTGTTGCAAATTTAAATCAACTGGAGTTTCTTCTGACCAATGTACAAGATTGTACTGTTCATCTGGGTCTGTTTTATACATTTTCCAGATTTACTGCTTTTGTGTATCAGGTACGAATGCTAATAACTTTTTATGACAAAAAGCAAGCATTCCATGATTTTCAGTCCCATGGCTGTTTGTTTGTTTCTCAGGCTTATATGCTACTTCAAGTACACCTGACCCTGGACATTTTATTAGGTCAGTACATAGGGAAAAACATGGTATGAAGCAGAATATATATCAACTGCAACATGTCTGTGGCAAATAAATGGCTCATAATGAAAAGCAAATACTATTTATTATACTTATAGAATAACAATTCAATAAATGAATACAAACTGAAGTATAAAAATGTCAGAAATTATGAAGCTAATCTAATATGTGTGAGAGAACTAAGAAGAGATTGTGGAAGGCACAGCAATTGTAAAATGACAATGTTTTCATGTTTTTATTTTGTTTTACTTGAGGAATGGGTACAATGTAAATTTCCTAAAACAGGCTTTTTTAATATTGAAAACTTAAGATGTTGAACATTTTTACAAAAATAAAATATTATTATTATTATTGTTATCCTGCCTTTTTAATATATAGATAGTCCTCATTTAATGTCCACTTGTTCAATAACTAATCAAAGTCACAATGGCATTGAATAAGGGAACTTTATGTTGGGTCCTTGTACTTGCAGTTATTGAGGCGCTCCTGAAGTCACATGATCATGATTTGTGCAACTGGCTCACAATTACGACGTTGCAGCATGCCATAAATCAAAAGCTCACCATTTGCATCATTCACTGCAGACTTTTGACAAGCCAAGCCAACAAGGAAGCCAGCAGGAGATTGCAAATTGTGGTCACATGACTATGCAATGCTGTGGCCATCAAACAACAGCAACTGAGACTGCCAGAACTGCTGGCATAAATTAGCAGTCACATGACATCATACATTACGACTGCATCGCTTAGCAACAGAGTTTCCAGTCTCAATTGCCAATAATAATCAACCACTATATACCTAATTCTCCTGCATCTTATTTTCCACACAACCCCCTGAGGTGGATTATATTATTATGCAATTTAAATATTTAAACTATTGTGGTTTTTTTTTAACATTCTCTCCCTACACAGAAAACATTTCATTTCTTGGGCTTATTTTCAGGATTCGGAATAGAAATGTGGTTGTCAGCAAATGGCAGGCAAAGAATTGGTGTCCTTGTCTATTTTGATCTCTTGAAAATATTATCAACCTTCTTATAGTGAAATTGTATCATTATAGAGAACATGGTTTTTTTCCAATAACAAGAAAAGAAAAAAGCCAAAGTCGTAGATCACACACTTAGAGGCTTGGGAAGCCATAGGAAAGAAAGACTTTATTAAATAATAGGGAGGAAAGACTTTATTAAATCCTAGGATTCCTAAGGGATCACTTTGCAATGAATCTTAAGAGAGTATATTGTATTTTCAGACTATTAAAACTTCTGTCTAAATAAATGATGTTATTGTTCATACAGTAATCATCACCACATGTTAATGCTGAATAGTCTAGGAATGAAAGAGGCTGCTAATCTTGACTGAACAAAGGGCAACATTGCTAAAAAATTAAAAAAAGGACCATGCCATGGATTAAGATTAAACACTTATTAGAATGACAATCATTGGACATCCTGAAATTCCCACTGGACTAGTACATTGATAGCCTGTTTACCCTTTGCACTTACTCAGAGCATAATAATAGTAGAGTCGGAAGGGACTTTGGAGGCCCTTCTAGAGTGAGTCCATCCCCCTGCCCAAGAAGGAGATAGATGCTATACCGTTTCAGACAAATGATTGTTTGTGTCCCTTTAATTATCTACAGTTATTATAGCCTCTGCACCCTCAGCATCGGGAGACAATAAAGAAATGCGTGGGGATCGAATAGGATCGCACAACACGTTTCAGACTTCTGTGGGTGCAGTCACATTTTCCGCGCATTTCGACCCGTTGTGTGATCTTAACTCAGCCTCGCTCAGGATCAGACCTTCCAAGAGCTTCTCTGCCCGTTGACTCGCTCTGCCGCGATTTCTTTGTGCGGTTCCCTCCAAAAAAGGGAAGTGAAACGTGAACCCATCCCCATGCCCCCAACCCGCCGGCGCAAAAGCAGGAAAACACCCATCCCTAAAAGGCTGCAAATGTCTTCAGAAAGGACAATCCCGCTCCTCGCATGCCCTCTTCTTCCTGCATTATTGACGCTTAGGACAGCGCCGTGAGGAATATTTGAACGGAGATCGAATCCTTGCTCTTTCCAGAACAAACTGACGTGCTTATTGCACTCGCAGAGCCTCCTCGGTTCATTTTTGTATGGTTTGCCCAACGCCGTGTCCCGATTCTCACCGCACATTAAGCCTCCTAACTAGCCAACAGGCTGAGTTCGCCCAAGTTGCTAAAATGATCTGAGGTTGGCTAGTTTATAACGCACCCTATCCTCAAACAAAGGGGTTTACTATCCAAACTTTCAGGAGTATCGTTCATTTTGTGATTTTGAGCTTGTCCCTCGGGTCAATCTTTCTCAGGGTAGGGGTTAGAAATGTGCGTGTGGTATATACCCCCTGAAATACAAAAGAAAGCTATTCTTGATTAGTCTATGTTAGAAGCGAAGATAAACCGATTTAAGAAACGAAGGGAGCATTCAGTGTATATCAGTGGGGTTTTTTTTCAATATTTTAGGAGCTGCAACGGGAGAGGGGATCGATTTATTCTCCATAGCACCTGAGGGCAGGACAA